>JACTAT010000032.1:5916931-6008694 GCA_014526335.1 Chrysaora quinquecirrha
CAGAGTAAAATAAAACTAAACGTATCGGGCTGTTGCCCTTCATTAGTTTTTTTCTTTGACTACTGATGAAGGGCACAGCCCGATACGTTTAGTTTTATTTTACTCTGGCGATTATATATTTTTACAATTAAAATTTCGTTTTATGTTACTATATTTCGCCGTACGCATCCTTTATTATTAGTAGATATTTTCATTTGGGTGTAATCTTAATTTTCATTTGTTAGGGAGTTCCCAGAGGCGCACTACTTTTTTCCATAGCTGCAGAAAAAAATTAGCTACATTGACATTGAACTTACTGGTCGTTGTTACTCCACAGAATACCCAGCATTGTCCCCATTTGACTGGCCTTTTTGTTCTCATGTACGAATCAAGAATCTCTATACTACCAGTCCATTCCCAAGGCTTCTTACCACCGCTGTAATCTTTTCCCCAGTTTCCCAATACAACGCCAGCATCGTCATTTGCATTTACCTGCAGGGAAAGTGACACGTAATTAGATAATAAGAAACCAAGTAATGCTACGACATTTGAGTGTGATTTTTGAAATTATTTATTGAGAAGGAGAAAAGGCAGGCTAGTTCCATTATTCTGTATTCCATTAACAGATGGAACCAAACTTTAACAATATTTTGACCCCGAACATGCGATGATGAAATATCGTTTGCTAAACATTTAACTTTGAATAGCAAATGCGTTTGCGTCGCAAAACATTGCTGGTCATTCCTGTTTTGCTTACGTCAAGCATAAATGTTTTTGAACGTTTTCAAAAACATTGACGTGAGAAATTCTGCTTTTCAACTGTCAAGAAATGTTTTTGACGTGATCAAACGTTCCAATAGTGCTTGCCCAGTGCTTGATAAGCAACTTTCAAACGCTTGATAGATAATGTTTCATCATTTGGCAACAGGCCTAAGACAAGCTTTTTCATACTTTTACTGGTATATAACAGCTGTATGATGGTTGAGAAATGCTGAGATGAGATGGCCTTCGTCTGTGCTGCTGACGATTTCGTGACATGCCGGTTGAACACTTTTTTTATAATAACTTTACAAGAATATCGAGGCTCGATTTGCCAAAAAATAAGAACAACGTAAGAACATGTCCAGCCTCAGATCTCAGATGAAAAATAAGAAGCAAGAAAATTGTTTCTTTGGAATTTTATCTCATATTAACAATGCAGAACTATGCAATTACTAAATGAAAGTATATGATAAGACTAACTCTTTTTATTTCGGGTAACAGAAATTTATTGTATAAATGGAGAGAAATCAGTTTTGAAATGACAACACCATTAAGAACACTCGAGCCTCAAATTATTCCACAAAAAAAAACACCGAACCTCGGCAAAATTACCTGGCTCTTATAAAAACAAGAGGGTATGCACCTTTGTGTTGTTTTCGCGAGTTCACAATCACTAAGCAAAAAATTGGGGTTTCTTATGTAGCGAAGTTACAGCTACAGTGAAATGAACAGGTTTTGTACATTGCTAGTCATAATCACATCCATCGTACGCTTTCGTTTGAATATGAAATTTTGAACTCACCAATGCAGATACCCTGCGAGATATTTCTCTTGCTGTGTCTCGTTCTCTGATTCCAGTTGATTGTAATATACTGACAGCTGCTTCAAGGGCAATCTCTTCAAACTTTCAGTGAAAGAAAATAGCGTTTTTAGCTTTATTAACGTCAACGATGCACGTTACCAGAAATCTCTTTTTGAAAGAACTACTTTTAGGTGCCTAATTGCTGGGGGGACAGAATAGGCGGGGGACTGGAACTTAGACAAAAATGTAATTTGCGGGGGGTTGGAATAAACGGAGGGGGTCGGATTTTACTTGACAAGTGTTGTCTCGAAACTGCTGAAACGCAGTGCGAACGGGCCTTATAGCACTTATAAGTCAAGAAAATCCAAAGTTCTAACAAATAATAGAGAGTAAAAGCGAAACTTCACGCTTAGAAGGTCCCAGCAGAATAAGTAAGAAATATCAACATTAAGTTCAATGCAAATCTTAATAAGCGGGGTGGTCCTAATAAGAGCGGGAGATTGGAAAATTTTCAAAAAATTATTTAGCGGGGGGACGGCACTTAAGCACCTAAGAGTATAAAATTATCCTGCTGCTGATTTCAAGCTAATTAAAAAAACTTTAAATTTAAATTTAGATTAAGTAACTGCTAGAGAATCTAAATCAGTTTATCTTTACCTGGCCGAAGTACCATCTTGTTGGTCTTATACTGTGAACAGAACCTTGAAATAAAACTCCATGGTCGTTCAGCACATACTCATCGAGCAGACTCTTATCAGGCATGTAAACCTCATCTCCTAAAATTGGAATTGCGAAAATGCAGTATACAAGGCACATATTTTTTAAGATGTAGTGGTAATATATTATTTTTTCTGCTAACTGTTTTGCTCCAGCTTGTTTAGTTGAGCTAATCGTAAGCAGAAGACGTTCTTGTTTTTGACTCGTTTTTGACCTTAGAAGATAGAAGGAAACTACCTATGTCTATAACGACAAAAACAACTATGTTCTGTCAGCTTTAAAGCGTGCCATCTAAATAGTGTATGTAGCCTTTTCATTTCCACAGCCAATCCACAAAATTACGCCTGACACAAAATTATCCTCGCCTCCCTGATCCTCCGGGACATCTGTATACCAAGTCCCATATACACGCTTGTTTTATAAAGGACCACTTCATTAGCAACCTACATGTAGAAAGGTGAACTTAGGTACAGCTAATACCGAAGATATAATCGCTGTATATCTAAATTTTATATTTTAAATATTTTTCACTGCAAACAATCAAGAATTAGGAAGCTGGTTCCATTCATTTGCAGTCGAAAATCACATTAATATATGTCACGCATGTGCCAAATGTTTCCTTGAGTAGTTTAGTTTCCAGTTACATAGAAGTGTCTCTGTATAATAGTCATGCACTAATGATTAAACAAGGATTACGGAACTTTTTGGTAGTACAATTTAGACAGAGGAGATCCAAAAAATAAGGAACTTTAGGAAGTAGGCCTTGAGAAAGGTTCTTAATAAAATAAAAAGCGTTTAGCATTTTCCAGGCTCTCATAGTGGTGTCATTCCTTTGGCTTACTTAAAAGGTATGATCAGAGCGATGCTTTCATAGTTATTTTCTTTGCTAGCTTTTGTAAACCTTTATTTATGCAAAAATATTTAGCAGATTACAATACGTTGTAAGTTGAACAAACCTTCAACCCAAGGATTGAATAGAATATAAACCAATTGACTGCTTTCATGAATGAGCCTCCCATTGCTCTGCAGCATCATATTATACCTCCCAACAATGCAATCTGGTGGAATGCTTATCTTCAGCTGTAACACTCTTTTCGATGATCCAACAATTGCCATTCCCCATTTCGCGTTATCAATATTATCAACAAATTTGACGGTTATTTTTGACCGGTCGCTTGCTCGAGGTCGGTCTCCTGTTTTGAAGACAATTTGAGCATCGTGTTGCTCATTGTTGAAGTCGTCTTTCAAGTGGACGTCGATGAAGAATGGCTGCCCTCTTCTAATAACTATGTTTTTCGTCTGAAATTGATCTGTATGGTGGTCTTTAGAGTTTCTTTCTTTCAGTAAATCCACGTGAGATAAAGGAAGCCCTGAAAAGTCATATTTAGGTTTTATATGTAAGAAAAAGGGTATGACGAACGAAAAACCGAAATGGAGCTACCTTGGTAGTTGGATAGTTTCGGGCATTCTAACAAAAGAAAACACCTCAGGAAATAGTGTTAGATTCAAACATTAAAATACTATTTAATGAAGTCGTTCTGAGAAAAATGCGTGAAGACGCATAGAAAATGAATTTGAACTGCAAAGAAATTTAGAAGACACTTTATGGAGCGAAAAGGGACAGTATAAATCCACTTCAAGAAACGATAGTTCTATTGAGGTTGAAAAACACAGAAGATGATAAAGCTTTTAAAACGATGATGAAACGAAAAACTTCATCCACATACAACTGAACGAAGGTTATAAAGAGTATAGGAAGCGAAAGTCGTGAATGTTTTGCGCTTTTAAAGAAAATATAATGAAACGAAGACGGTTATATAGGATAATAAACGAAGATGGTCATGCTCGAGTGTGAAGTTGAAATGCAGACATCTATCTACTCAATGTTGTTCAAAGAAAGCGCCTTTAAAAGATATCCATGAAATTGCTAAAAGAAGCTTTACATGATAGAGACTCTCATGGAATAAAGGTGCTTAGAAATACACCCTTTGACGAACACTTGAAGAAAGAATTTTGGGTAGCAGTGATTCTTCTTGTTGTTATAAATTTTCGTTAATGAAACCAAAAGATTATGACTATATTTTTTGTTACTTTTAAAATCGAATTTCACTGTAAAAAGATTATACTAGAGCTTAATCTAATGAATACCTTCGCAGTTTAGACAGCTGTTGCTATACGCACCTCCCATTCTCCTGAATGTTCTTGCCAAACTAACTTGTATCAGCAATGCAAGTAAGTATGCTAATGCTCTTCTCATCTCTCAATGCCGAATCTTCTTTACTCTTTATTTCAGACATTATTTTAGTACCATTGTTAATTATCTTCAGCCCGTCTCATTAGTGTTAGGAATGCAGGTGTACATAGGGTTGTAATAGAAAGGGTGGGGTAGTCATTATATAGTTGATTTACACGTCATTAGCTACTGTGATATATAGTTACTGTATATAAGAACCGAAGAAAGTATTGATAAGCTCGTCTCAGCAGTTCTTCGCTACGTAACTGTCCAAGAGAGGACATCTAGGCTCCTTGCCTTTCGGGAGAATTGGATCCAATTTGGAAAAAATTGAAATTTTATGTGTATCAATACTACTTGAAATGAGTATGGCTATTTTTATAGTTTTGATTTTAACCAAAGAAAAACTTGGTTAAAATCGGAAAGACTCTGGAGTACTCCAAGGTTGTAGATTACAATAATGTAATAAAAATGATGTTTTTGTATGCCTGAGTTTGAAAAATGCCTCATGTTACCTGTCGGTTAGCAAGGGGTTGATTGTTGACCATATTTGAATCTTTGTCACTACACGTGTTTTATTATATGAGAAGGGTTTTTGGGCCAGTATTGAAACTCTCTTAGATATTTCATGTTTTCAGTACTGAAATTTTTTTGTCACTTTTTTAGCATAAATTTTGGAATGCAGTATTTTTCATGCTAAAGGCAATGTAAACGTTGCACAAATGCCACGTTTGCGATAAAAAAAAGCTAATCATGAGACTCGTTTAATAGCAAGATGAACAACTGAAGAAGAACGAAAATAACATACAGACATGCAGAGCATTACCATAAATCCTCGAAAAAGCCCCCCGGGGGCTTAGTTGCAAAAACGATTTTTTTTGGTAGGGGCTTATTCGAGGGGGAGGGCATATTCGAAGGGAGGGCTTATTTCAAAGTTCCATAGTTCCAGTATGTTTTCGACAGAGTAGAAGGGAGAAAAAAGAAAGCTTATGTGTATTCTATAATCAAAAGCAGCTGCTGGTCAACAGCCAAGCGCTGATTATTGGTTGAATTGATATTAAAACCTGTCAGCACTAACTTTTTCAATCTTTTAATTAGTTGAAACATGCGTTATAGGCAAAAACAAATTCACAAGGCTTTCAAATATTTCCCAACGGGACCCTATTCGACGGGAGGGCTTATTTGCAAAAAAGAATTTTTAGGTGGTGGCATATTCGAAGGGGGCTTATTCGGAGATGGGGGCTTATTCAAGGTGGGGGCTTATTCAAGTGAAAATACGAAACAGAACTGATTCAAGAATCCAGTATTGAACTTTCATGAATTTCAAAGAAGTTTAGCACTACTATCTTATGAACACTTTCTTATCAAAGTTAACGCCTGCTCTAAGTCAAGTACTGCACAACTTGGCCCATAAAAGCAAAAACAGGCTCAGGAGAAAAACAGAGGTCGTCAATAACTTTTGAAGTGTATTAGCTACATACGCTGTGTTCTTTCGCTGTTACTGTTTCTTCAGTTCTTTACACCCCCATGCAGTCCGAGCTTGTTATAAAGCATTTATCGTGAGGAAAAATGCATATACCTATATCAAATATTGGATATACAAACCTTTGATTTTATTCTCTTTATAGCTTTTTCCAGTCATGTAGAAGAGATAGGTGACCAGTCTCAGACACCCAAGAAAACTATTACACATATTACAGCACTAGTGTCCGTCATGATAGCTACAGTCTCTACAAAGATGACTGACAAACTACCATTTTTAGATAAAGGTTGAACAGTGCGTGTGTGCGTGCCTCAATCAAAGATTTTTGTGAATAAAAAATGGGTTTGGGAAGTAAATGAATAAATAAATAAAGGAGAAGTATGCTTTTACAGTCAGCATCGCTGTCATTGTTGAGAGACATCCGTATCTATTTTACTTTGATTCTAAAATAAGAGACAGTGTTCATAAAATATTTATTAAATCAGGAATAGAACTTGTAAGATAAACGTTGAATAATTAAAATGTTTATATGACATCGTCTGAGATTTCAAATGTCTTCTTGGTGCCTAACAAAAGGCTTGATGTTTTTCCGTTTACCTTTCATTACACTCATTTTTTATCGATTATACAGTGGAGAATCCCGTTAATGCGGGCACCAACGGGCAACCCAAAATTGGCCTTATTAACGGGTTTGGTCGTATTAACGAGGAAGGGTAAGTGTGTATGGCCACTTTTACGGGCCAAAAACTGCTGCTATAAGGAGGTGGTCGTATTAATGAGGTGGTCGTATAAACGAGGTGGCCATAGGCAGGGTTCTACAGTAGTAGGGTTTCCTAGGCTTTTGTAATTTTAATAACATTGCTTCTAAATTCCTTGAAGTTTCTTAACGTCCCAGAATTGAACGTTACTTATTTACTACTCTAGAGTAGCACAATGTACCATTTTTGAGTAAGAAGAGTTGAATGGAGTTGAGACAATAAAACTATAACACAACAAGAAGTGTCAATTGTTCAAAAAATTCTATAAGTAACTAGGGAAGTAACTATAAAAGTAATTACAACTTGAGTGATGCAGTAAACGATGAGTAAACTGCCATTAACTGCGGAACGCAGGGTAACGCAACAGCGTGGGTCTTCCCGTAGATAACAGACGCTTTCTCGGCTGACACCATCATTTGTTACTTTCATAAAGAAAAATCCAGCAACTACTTCTCTTGAATAACCCTTCTTTCTACGGGCCTTGTTTGCTCTTTCTACGGGCCGGTGAAGGAAAAGCTTACGGGGGCAACTAGCTAAGCATCGAAAAGTTGGTTGCAAAATATAAGTCTTAAAGTTGTCCCTTGCTGAATAAAGACTAAATTTTTGTGGCATCAACGGAGCCACGAGCCCACGAACCTTTGTTTTTTGTGAAATTTTACTTCGTTTTGCGCCTGCATCGCATTTGTGGAACTTTTACTGCCGAGAATTATTTTCTTTGTTGGGTTTGTTGCTCAAGCAAGGAGGAAATAATATTACGTTTAAAGCTGATAGAGCGAGGTAGCCACTTGTTCCGTTCCTTCTTTTTACCAGAAAACCTAAAAAATATCGAGAATCTTCTCCGAGATATTTTCTTTATCACAAAATTTGAAATCTCGAAGATGTTGGCTACTCTTTGTTGGGTGTTTTAGAGGGGTGAAACGCCACTTGCGCGTCTCTCTAGCTGCATTAATTTTCGAAATTTTGAAATAAACAACTAATTGTACACAATTCAGCGTTGTTATGCTTCCAGCATCGCAATCTTTGAATGTGACATCTGTTTTTCTTTCCATCTGCTCTCAGAATCAATGGCGCACTCCTAAACTTCATTGTTTGGCAAACACAGTAGTGAATGCCCAGTGAATGCTTGTAACTTGTTTGGGCATGCATTCAGGAACAGCGGCCATCTTGAAATTCGTACCATGTGATCAGTTTTAACCAATGAAATTGCTGGATTAGCAAACAGAACGCTGCTCACTTGAGGGATCCATGCCATCATACTTCCCGATATAGAAACATTGACATGCAAATTTGAAGCAATAAACGCGAAAGAAAGGAGAACGTGAAGTCGGGAAGGCAATAACATCGAATTCATTTAAAATAATGATAATGCTTTGCTAGAGCTATGAAAATCTGAAGGTAAGTGACCAATTTTATGCTGGCCTTTAACGGCCGAGTTTATTTTCCTGTTTATTACGTATTTTCCTTTGTTGATTCGATTGGCCTAAATAATTCCTTAGATAGCACTTGCGTGCCATTCAAGCACGGCACCGAATATCGTAAATCACCAAAATATTAGCCATAAAGCAAACGTAACGGGACGTTTCGTATAAAAATTATTCATTTACTAGGCGTGCTTAATTACTGTGTTGATTGCCGTTCTTTCTCGGGTGTTATCAGGAAAAATAACAAAAAGATGCCCTACACAATTGTCTCCTTGGGTTGGTCTCGTAACGTAGGCGGTAATGTGGTGCAAGAAAGGCTGGTAGGCCTACCATGAGGAGGAGAAAACTACTCGTGCCAAAACATGCAAACTCTGGCTGTATATTCCGAGACGATTGCTTTCAACACGGCAATGATTTTGACAAAAATTAAAAACATTATTGCCCGAACTAGCCCAGATATAATAACTGTTGACGACCGTCCATTATTATTCTCGTTTGTTTGTGTTAGTTTCGATTTCGATATTGTGATGAAATCTGTGTCACAACCTCGCCTGGTCTGGCAAACTTCATTCACATGTCTGAAAGATAAATTGCTGAATTAATATTTCCTATCCATCCATTAATTTTATTTATTCCTGAAATCATCTCTCCTCACAGTGAAACCAAAGCCCCTTATTATTCTCAGACATCCTTGTGTTGATGTGTCGTCAGGTCAAATGTTTTGTTTCTAAGAATTGATTTTTGACTGTTTTATATTTGATAAACTCAAGTTGGGTACAGATTTATTTTTTCTATATGTCCCAGTCCAGCTTCCACTCTTGAAAATGTCACTCATATTTTGTTAAATTTTGAAAAGCTGGCAAGCAAGGAATTGAAAATATAATTGTAACGGAGTTTCAAACTATCTATTTGAGTTTTTATTTTAAATTGGGCTCTAACACGACACCAGCTCTTGTAGTTAACAAAATCAGTAAAAAATGAATCAAATAGTGTTTTTCAGATGGCAATTCACTCACACTTGTAGGACATATATGCCCATTAGTATTGATTATCCCTCACCAAAGAGTAAAATTGTGGCCCAATGGTTGCCATCTTTGTCAAGGATTATTTGACTTTATAATTGGCAAAGTACATTCAGAGTTTGACTCTAAATTTTGTGGAATCATTTCTAGCTAAAAGGTGTATTCTCAAATGTAATACACAAGAGCATTAAAACTCTGTTTCAACAATGCATTAAGAGTGAAATGGGTAAATTATTTGTCTCGGAGCTGTATTGCTTTTTCAAATTACACATACAGTATCTGAGAAAGCATGATAAGCAAGTATAAAAAAGTTGAAATGATATTTTTAGTGCCAGAGATGGCCTGTGGCTGGGGCTCAAACCCTGATCTAACTGAGCACCTAATACTAGGAGCTAGCTGGATTAAATCAGGTTATCTAAGCATATTTTCTTTTATTTCAGATAATAATAAAGGCTACATTGCAAAGTCGTGAAAGCTTTAATCACCAGTAGCTGCAATCTTGGTTATTAAGGGTATTTACTACCATGCCTATTCAAGCTCCTCAGTGGACAGAGTTTTTAAATTGTCCTGTATGCACAAACGATTACAATGAAGACCCTCGACCACCTGTAAGTCTTGGATGTGGACATACTATATGCAAGTCATGTTTATCCAACTTTCCAAGACAACTCTGCCCTTTTGACCAAACTGAGATTTGCACAGCACTGAGTGATCTGCCTATCAACCATGGTCTTCTGCAATTGGTTGTACATAATTATGAACGACCAGAAAAAGTTCTTGTCGGCATCAATGAAATCCAGGAAAATCAGGAAAGCTTTGATTATACAAGGATGTGCATTGAAGATCTTGCACAGTATTTGCTGCCATTCTCTAGCTTATCTAATGGCTTGACTAACGGTGCTGCAAATGGAATGAATAATGGCATGAACAGTACCATGACCAGTGGAGGATTGACTAGACCAATGCAAAGGAAGCTTGTCACATTACTTCACTGTCAGCTTGTTGAGGAGGAAGGGAGATGCAGAGCTGTACGAGCTGCTCGTAGTTTAGGGGAACGTACAGTTAAAGAGCTGATCTTACTTCATCAGAATTCACAGCATTTGTCTACTAATTTGTGGACTGCTGTGCGAAACAGAGGTTGTCAGTTCCTTGGACCAGCCATGCAGGAGGATGTTTTGAAACTGATTCTTCTGGCTCTGGAAGATGGGAATTCATTGTCAAGAAAAGTATTGGTGTTGTTTGTTGTACATAAATTGGAGACCAAGTTTACACAAGCATCAAAAACAAGCATTGGCCATGTTGTCCAACTTCTCTACAGAGCATCTTGTTTTAAGGTAGGTTTTATACAGTTTCCTATGCATCTTCAAAATGCCTTTTGAAGTCGTATGTGAATGCCTGTAAGCATGGAAAGCATGATAAAGTTAGGTTTCAACAAACTGGACCAATTTTATTTCATTTGTTTCAATGAACCACACAGTAGTTACAGAGACTTGTAATTGAGAGATTAAAATCCAGAAGAGTTCAAACTAAAAAGTTTGCTATTGTTTGCCAAATAATCTTAACCTAAGATCCCCTTAATCATAGTAATGTCAGTCTGATGGAAAAATTGTTTTCCTTCAGATGGTTTGGTTTGATTCTTTATGATTTTCAGAGGTTTCAATAGGGATTTCTATGAAAAAAGTAGTAAAAACTGCATTGCCACAATTATGGCAAATTTGATAAGGTTTCACTCCCGTTGCTCCTTATCTTTTGTTTTCCTCTCCTATTTTCAATTTTTTGTGTTTCAAATAACATCAGAACACGTTGATGCTGTGATGAGCTTTTTCACAAATATTGAAGATTTTGGTTCCCCTTCTTTCTGACTTATCTTTGGATGTGTTTTCTCATATTTTTCTGTGCTGTATGATATCCATTTTGTCTTGTTTCCATCTCTTAATCCTAAAACTTTCACTTCTATCAACTCAAAAACACTTCATTCATAATTCTCATCACCTAAAGTAACATTTTTCTTGCTTCATTGAGATTATTCTAAACTGTTTCTTGAATTGGCTTTGGATAATTATCTTAACTGTTGAATGAGTTCTCTTATTGTGCAAAAAACACCTGCATTTGTATCACTATAAGAAGATTTCTACTCTCTCTTTCCTCTAATATGAGATTTCTGTCCATTATATGACACCCATTAATTGATTTCTGTGCAGCTAGGCAGCTTAAACAGATCTATCTATTCAAATCATTTTATCTCCCCTGTTGAGGTCACTCTTTATGTTTTGCATGAGTCATCCAACAGCTGAAATTTGTGTTTATTTCAGTTTATTTCTTCCTCTGAGATCTTCATTAAAGAGTTTTTTTCATGCTATGCACTCATTCCACAAATAATATGAGATTCATATTTCAGCAGTTTTGTTTTTTTTGAAGAAGCTTCGACATCTTATTTTAGTTTATTAATGATATCTCCCTACCATTTCACACTACCTTCCATTGGGCATGTAAAACCCAAAATTGATGGCTTCTAACACAATTTGCTGATAGAAATTCTTTGAGACTCAAAATTTCCCAAAATAATTTCTTCTTTTTTCAGGGCTTCTTCTCTTTTTAAGTTTGTTTGAAATGCCCACACAATTTTAAAAGACACAGGAATTGAAATATGACAATTCGCCCATTTTGAAGCCTTGTGCTTAAAGAGCAAAAGTCTCTTCGGTTTTAAGAAATATTTTACAAAATTTCAATTTTGGGTCAGGTCCATTCTACAGCATTACATCGCATTTTTTCAGAAACATTGCGTCACCAAGTGAAATTGCCGAACATCCGGGACGTCGCCATTCCAAGTTTTCATCCCACCACTTTGACGTCGATAGCCACGTCATTGTTTTCATGTTGATAGAATTTGCTTTGCCATTATTTTGATTTTATAGCTGTCATAACCGGTTTTATCCGGTCCCATCCGGTCTCCTGCATCTCTCGTGCTCTGAGTTAAAATACGTCATACGGAACGCAAGGCAAAAGTCAGTTTGTCTGTCTGATGAAAACTGATTTCCGAAATGCGTAGTTGCGCTCTATCTAAAGCTTGAAATAGTAGGTGCTACCTTAACTATCTTTATTGGATATCGATACTTTTTTGGGAGCCGAGGACGGAGACGGCTACAACAACTGCACCAACAAAATTCCTGTTTCCCCAGATTGGTTGGAGCGGGGTGGTGGAGTGTGGAGGAGCGTAGACTACGACGAATGTAGTAAGTCTAGTTCTCATTATATAAGAAGGTATCAAACAGTACAGTATCTAAGGTAACAGTTTTTTTGTCGAGAAAATCTTAAAAAAGTTCAAGTACTGAGATTCTTTGCTGATTATGTTTCTCTCTACGCAAGTGTCTGTGTTCTGCCCCTCAGAGCCAATAGGTCCTTCGCCAATTACCTCCATCATCTGGCCTTGTGTAGCAAGTAGGCCTATTGTTTTAAGCGCCGAGATCGATGCTAAAATCGTACAGAGAATCCAAAATTGAGACTAGGTACAAAGTTTCAGTGTTATGGCACTGGTAGCAATCCTTAATGAGCGTTCTAAGTTTCCTGTTCTATGAAGGCTTTACAATGAAAGAAGTGACTGTCGGTGAAACTTTTCACCCACGTAGGTAAAAGCCCTTTATAGGTACCATCTTAAACATTGAATGCTCATAAGATCAGTAATACAAGCGCTAAGCTAGTTATGTACATAAACTTCCACTTAGACTAAATTTTGGCTGCTTTATCTACGAATTTGGTATGGAATACTTTATATCTCGAAATTTTGAAGATTTGCATAGTCGTTGAAGAGGTCTATAAAAAAGCATAGCAAGCTTGACAGGTCCCGAGCCGACTTTTTACATGAAAACATAAAACCACGTGTAGTATATATGCATTGTACTGGTTACTGTCTGTTCTGAAAAATCCTCACGATACGTCGAGAAGGCCATGTTTATTCACTGTTTGACCTTGCTAGTGAACAGTGAATTCTCAATTATATCAACTATGAAGTTTGATTTATTGCCAAAACAAACAACATAAGATAATCAGGTCGTTTTTATTTCAACTTTGCTTTTTCCATTCGATACTGATGTCGTCATTAATTATTGAAAACTCGCGGTTTTTTTTTCATTCTCATTTCATAAATTATTAACGCATAAGATATTTCCATTTCTTTTCGTTGAGATTAAGCTTGACTGTCTGACTGACATCGCTTAATATAAAGCGTCGCTGAAAGCTTTCCTTTCCCTGTAAAGGAAGCCAAGTGCATTCTATGTTTCTTTCTTCTTTGTTGACAATGTATGTAGTCAAGCCTCGTTGTCTATAAGTTTGATTCCAAACGGCAACACATACTGGATCACCCTCATTGAGAAATTACAGCGAGGGTTTTTTTCATTGTAAAAGCCTCGTTATCAAAATTTAGCTACGAAAATTTGTTCGTATAAAAATTTTGACCCCAGATTCAGATTGAGCACCTTCATTTTAGAGTTTTTACGCCTCTAGTCCTAACGATGTTGATTTTATAGCGATTAGAAGTTTGAAAATTTATAAAGAATTTGACCGTGAAAAATCGCTCGGGGTGAAATTTTTTCCCTCGGGCATTTTTCATGGTAAAATCCCTTACAAATTTTAAAACTTTTAATCATTATGAAGTCAACATTTTTATGACTAGAGGTGTAAAACATTGCCTCAACACTGAAACGAAGGTGCTGAATTCCAATCTGTAGTCGAAATGTCTCTATAAGGCAATTTTCAATTTTTTTGAAAACGAGGTCCTTAGTTGAAAAGGTGTATTACATACATTTGATTGAAAAATCGAGCGAAAATCGAGCATGGATGGCAAAACGATTCAATTTTTCACTCGACCTTTTCACTCCAAGTTGTCTTTTCTCTGCAACTTCCCACTGAAAAACATTTGACTCACTCGTCAAGGTGGCCGAACGATTCGATTTTTCAATCGAAAACACATTTTTCACTCGACTTTTTTGATCGAGTTCAAACTTCACTTGCATTAACTCAAATAGAATGTTTCAATATAAAAAACCAGAGTATACCCTTGGCAACTAATTGGCTAGTTATGCCTTGGTCACTCGTGATTGGCCAGAAATGAATAGAACAATGGACACCCCAAACCAAAGTTTTTTCAGTTCTATGGGCACGTTTCGTTTAAGATTTCTGTAACATAGATCGAAAAATTTGATTTCAGTGACATTTTCGATACAATGTACAGTTTTGCCCCACCTACTGCTAAGGCAAAACACTGTGGTTGTTTCCACTGACACGTGGTCATATTGCGACCTTTTTATTCCTGAGCCTTTCTTGACAGAACCGAACCCTACAGCCAACAGCTTTTTACCGACACTGCTTGATACACAAATAACCTAAGCATGACTTCAAACCCTAAAGATGGCAGTTTACCGGACGATTATTTTTAATTTATAACAATACTGCATAATTTTTAGTATAAGCCTAAATTTAACTGGACTCAAAACGTCTTAACATGACAAACTGACTTCAATATCACACCTTTTTGATAAGCAATTGTTCATTAAGTTACTAGGGCTGGACTGACCTTAACATCAAGAACTTTAGGGCTCATCTCGATGACTATACGAAACTAAGAAGTCAATCTGCAGCATTCATGTCAAAATATACAGTATTTGTTGATGGTGAAAGATATAAAAGCAATACCGTGTTTCCCCTAACTGTATCCCTTAAGTCTTGTGTTGTTTGCCTTACAGTTTGTGATTTTTACCCATGAAGTAAGAAGTGCTTTTAAGGTACAAAAGTGCCAAGAAACTTCTAAGCAACTTTGAGAGCTGAAATGTCCAAAATTTCAAGCAAATTTGACGGCTGGATAAAAGGCCAGTTGCTTATTTGAATATGTGTATTTGATGATCATTGTAATTTTTATTTCAGATAACCAAGAGAAGCGGCGATTCATCTTTGTTGCAGCTTCATGAAAAGGTACACAATATTTCCTGCTCCATAAAACTTTGCTTTTCTTAAGCCCAAGGTTTCCGTAAGCTTTTTCCATAACATGTAAGCTTAAAGCAGATCCAAAAGATTGTCTAAGTGAGAGTCGTTGTTTTGAAACGATTTTGTCTCTGGTCTGTATCATATTGGAGGGTGTCCAAAGATGTCATGCCACTTGTGGATAAATCTATCCTAGTGTTTTCCATTCGTGACAAACAAAGAAACCCAGTTCAGAAACCTTCGTACTTACCAAAGTCAACATTTAATTTTTGAACATGAAATTTGGTACTCATGTTTTTGAAGGAATGAGAATTAGGCCGAAATCACTTTATATTGCTTTACTTCATGAATAACACTAGGAAGAAAAGTCTTTGAGTTAGTTATACTGATTTACAAAACTTCAAAATTGCGATGAACAGCGGAATCATTTTCGGGCATACTTATAAGCTTTTTTTTCGTCTGACACTCCTCAGAGTATGAACGTCAGAAACAGACCGAAACAATAGACTAAGGCGGAATTTATACCCAGATGCGGCTCGAAATGCACCAATCAGAAAGAACGAAAAGCTGAATTGACATTCACTAGGAAGAAACGAAACTTTTGACACAGTATTTTTTTAGTGGACACAAAGTCAGTCAGTCAAAGTCAAAGGTGTACCTCAAAACAAGCACAACTCGCCAAAAAAATTTTTTTAAACACTTTTGTCCTTCTAAGTCAATCAGGTTTCAGACCCTTAGCCTGAACTAACCAATGCTTGTATCAATAAACCCTTCCTGTAGCTTCTCCAAGCAACAGAAATCCTCGATTGCGTGAAATGCGAATAAAGTTTGTGCACATGCTGCAGTTATCAAATGAAATTCACTAAAGCTTATTTTTATTAATGTGAAATATAAAAACTAATCATTTTACTGACAAGAATGTATGTATTCATTAAGTATCTTGTCAAAATGTTATTGGCTTTGAAGCTATGGTTCGCAGCCTAAGTTGAACATCGCTCTTCTCATGTGCTGAACCTAATATAGAATATCGAAGAAAACCTTTAGTTTCATCCTAGAAAGAATTCGCTACAAACTTGAGGGACAGACAGTAGATTGTCAAGTTGGATGTCATTTTGAAAAACAAGCCCGAATTATTAAAAAGTGGCGCCAACAAGCACATTGTCAAGTTCTGTGCATGCTCGGCCTCCTTGACAATCAGAAATAAAACGTCGCTCTTCTCATGCACCTAAAATAAGTAATAGATTCGGTGCATGAGAAGAGCGACGTTTAACTTAGGTGATTTACATTCCTTAAATGACTGATATCATTTCTTTTAGTTCCGAACCTACTCTGCATTAAGGAAAGAGCATGATGCAGGTTGTTCAGATAGCAATGGAAGCAGGACTTCATATATCACCTGAGCAATGGTCTGCTTTACTTTATGGAGATGACGATCACAAATCTCACATGCAATCTATCATTGATAAGGTAAAGTAGAATTGAAATCTATTAAAAGGTCTGTTCACGGCATAAAGTAGCGGTCATATCAGCCACTTGAACTGTGTTTTACCCATCACAAACAATGACCATCTCTTCATTGTCATATAAAATGCTTTTTAAATCTTGATTCTTGTGTCTCTAAAGTGTAGTATCAAAATAGGTGTTCTTAAGGGTAGCATCAGAACGCCTGGAAATAGTCTGAACATTTCACTTCCTATATCTGTGAAAGTGTTACGCATTTAGAAATACAAAATGGTGAAGGTGAAGGTGAAGTGATGTTTTGACGCCAGTCGATAGGATCTCAGTAGTAGGCTAACTTATCGAGACCTCGACCCTGGCTGTGACGCTTTTGTTGCTGGGTTCGAACCCTGACAACACTGAGCTCTTAACACCACAGGTCAGCTGGATTACACCACGACACCTTAGCACCTTCACGACGCCACAGCGCCTTCAAAATGATTGAACCATTAAAATGTGACAGTTGCCTTTTCTTTTTCAGCTACAAACGCCAGCTTCATTCAGCTCAAGCATTCAGGAGCTATTTGTCGCGTTACAACGCACTCAGGATCCAGCCAAGCTCCAAAGACTTCGAAATGATCTAGAACGACTTGCCGATATCGACCCAAGCCCTGAAGGCCCACCACCAACATGGGACGAATTACAGAACGTAACCCAGTCATTGAAACTTGTCATCAATGGCCTAGTAAATTTTGTAAAGGTTTGTGAAAACGAATTTATATATTTGACAAACATAGACTTCAATTAAAGAGTCCCTAAAAAATTCGCAGGAAACATATTCCTATAATGCAAGAAGTGCTCAAAATCGATACGTTAAATTATGTAAACGAGTAGAAGTACTTAAACGAGAATGAATTTGGAACCTTTGATCAATTGATCTTAGCTAGAAGCTAGCAAAAAATGTTCTTACTTTATTTGTGGGGAAAGATCCACTTGTTGATTTTCTCACTGTATATCAATGTTGGAAAATTCGCAGATTGTTGGGGGACATTTTGATTAAATTGTTTTCAAATATAAGTCATCGTTTTTCACAGCTCTTGTAGACGTCGACCCTTTCGTTGTCCTTCTAAGGACTCATCGTTGCAATTTGTCCGTGTATAGGAAGTATATATACACGACAGTTAGAAATGAGAATTGGAAATTCTCTAGCCACCTGAAGCATTTTTGCGAAAAAAGTTTTGAAAGAAGATTTTGCTGAATAACCAAAATACACCTAGTATTTATTTTTAACTTCTCAATGTTTTCATAACTTTTTTCCATTTCTCTAGAATCATAGCAGTAAATTAAAAGGAGCAATGGAGGCCCAGCAAGTATATGATTAGCTCTTATTTTCTCATGTCAAATGTCTTTTTATATCTGACGATCTATTTTGGTTGCAGCGGGAAACACAATTGACAATATAGTTAAACAACTAAAGACCCCCCTGCGCCTCTCAAGGTTTTGTGTGATGATATTTCGTATTTTTTCTTATCTTAAAAGCCAAAGAGAAGGAGCGCCTTGGGCTGTATGACTTGGAGAGTTACTCGAAAGTTTCTTTGGCATGCCTTTCTCGGAATTGGGGTTGGCACCTGAGAGCCACTGAGATGTAGAGTTCAATGAAATCGCCGCGTAGCTCTCCAAGTTATACAGTCTAAGGCTTTGCTCCCATTGTACTTCTTAAGTTCGAATCCCATCTATTGTGATATGCCGCATATTGAAAAATCTTCCCTAGTGTTCACCATTTTGAAAAAATGTGCTAAAAGAATAAACACACACGGGCTAATATCTGGTGGCTTGTATTCGGTAGGGCTAATAGCTTGTGGAAATGTTGAGTTTGGAATAAAGGAGCTTAAAACTCGGAAGACTTGTAACCGAGAAGCCTAACTAAGTCCTTAACCAAGTCTTCTATTTTGGTGTCAAAGCATACGCATTGCTCCTAATGAAGTTTTTTGTTTTCTTCACCTCAGACTCAGAACACCAAGTACAAGACAAACATGTGTAGGGATATCCTTAAGCGTGCGAGCTGTCCAAGAGGATCTCAGTGCTGCTTCGCTCATACAATGGAAGAGCTTGAGAAGTATATATATTGTTATATTAAATTATCAATTAAAAGTTCAGCATAAATTTTCTACTGTATTACACTGTTGTCAAAGGAATCGACAGATATAAAAGTTGCTTAAGCCACCCATCAATCAAAATCGAATAAGAGAAGAATATCTAAATTGCCTTAAATGTTGGAATTCAATTCAATTCAATTTCATTTGTAAAACACACAATTAATGCATAAGATACAAGTTAAAGCAAAATAATGTGTTTTACGCGACCCAAGAAATGCAGGGCTTATCAGGCTTGGGCCGCTAAATTAAAGTTATAGTAAAGTAACAAAACAAATCTAAGTTTATGTAATTCAGCCTTTACAAACAATGAAAGGGCTGCTCTGTTTTCGTGCAACTGACCTTCTCTTATGCACGTCTATTGCCTTTAAGCCTTGCTACCATGTAATCGTAGAGGGATCGTAAAAGGATCTGCGATCGTCTGTGTTGCTTTCCTGTTTCAATGGAAGCATGCTCTCGCGACCATTACGACTGTCCGCGATCGTGAATCTAAGCTTCAGAAGAGTTGAAATGAACTCAGCTTTCTCGATCTGAGAGTACCTGTGCTGCGGACATCGGCTGGTCCAAGATGTTTCTTTTTCACGGGAGCGAGTCTCTGGAATAGTCTGAATAGTTAGCTTAAGACAGCTCCAACACTAAAAAAATTGTCAAGAGTTAAACATCTAGGCCTCTGTAACTTGTTTTATCTGAATTTGATCTGGATGCAGTTGTTGCTCTCTTTTTTTTATTTTTTAATCGGTTTTAAATTAAGTAAATTTAAGATTTTTACCATATTTATTGCGACATAAAATCTTTATTTTCGCGGCCCCCAGCAAATCAGTAATTAATACTGAAGGGCAACCATGCTTAAAAAATTGAAAATTGAATTGGAATTGATCATTATGTCTTCCGATCGGAACATTAGATCGCAGTAATTTAGCCGATTCATGTGCGTCTGGTTGTCGAATTAAATGGCAGCTCTCATTGTTCTGGTTCATAGATCTGGAATGCGAAGGCTGCATCGCAGCAGCAAATTCAAGCTTTGCAGCAGCAAATTTAAGCTACTCAGTGTTTGATCGCTTTAATGCTGAAAATTTATCATTTGCTCCCTGTAAAGTTATTTGATAACAAGTTTTATTCAATTCTAAAAGGCTTTTTAGCTACATAGTCTATGTACCACCAGCATTTAAGGATTGTCAGCAACTGAATGTTCAACCAGTGTTTGTTTTATATTGACCTAATTGGTCTTTTTTCCTTGCAGGTATAGAAAGAAAAAAGGTGTAGCGCCATCTATGCCACTTCCAGCAGGTCTGAACAGAAGTGGTTCGTACAGCCCTCCTGAAGGGGCATGCACCCCTAATGGCTTGGAAAATGGCATGAATGGCAGTAGGGAATCACCTGATGAACTTGTCAGAAATGGTTCTGCTGGACCTCAAGTCATTAATGGTGAGTTGTTACTAGTTGTCACTAACATTTATGTCCTCTAAAGCTTCTATCTCTGAAAAGACAGCTTGAAAAAATCGGTGAACCCTTTGTCCTGTTGATACTTTGAACGTAAAGTATTCTCAGTGCACAAGCATTTTCTTACCCCTTGTGCCTAAAAATAATCGAGCGCAAGCCAAATTTGCTTATTTTCCCTACCCACTTTACCCAGTGCTTCTCCAACTTATCTTTGCTGGCTCAGTCTGTTGTGGCTAGGTATGCACATGGGGACACAGATTGAATGATACCCTTTATTGAGATGCCAAACCGGTGCATTCCTATTAGGAATAAAATATACATAGAATTTAAGGCTATTTTAATAAATGAAGGTATGGGTGGGTAATGAAGATAATATCCTTAGGGTATGGGTGGGTTACTGCTCGAAGCATGCATCAATAAATATCATTCAACGTCAAACCAATGTCTTAAGGTGCTCAAAAAGGATAAGGAAGGAAAATTAATAAAATTTTCATTGTTTTAAGAACATTCCAAATGTTGTTTATTAAATCTTTACAGTACAATCTTTACTTTATATTTGATTTCAGTAGGCTACTTCAGCGCTTTGAACTTAGAGAAGCTTTTTACCTGTCATTTGCAAGACTAAGATTCAGTTTCAGATCCAATGTGTCGTTCTGCAAATCTAAATAGCCTTTGATTGGATAATGTGTCGTTCTGAAAATCTAAATAACCTTGATTGGATAATGTCTTATCCAATAATGCCTTATTGAAGTACAAAACTTGCAGATATTTATAGAAGTATTTTTATTCTGAATCCCAAGCAGATCCTGTGCAGATGGGTATGCAGTGCAATGGGTATCAAAATCAAAGACTTCCTGCACATACAAGTAGGTTTTTGGCTTTTTGGTTTTTGTTTTCTTAGTTTAATAACCACGTTAGTTATTTTCACATCACATTTTAAGAAAACAAATTATCATTGTCTCTAATCATGTAAACGATGCAAAATTTGTGTAATTCTTAATGAGGCGACATGAAATGTTTTTTGAGACATTATGGCAAGAAGTTCTCAAACTATAGAGAATTTTCCATATTTTTGGAGAAGTTGTGCAAAACTTCAAAATTGCGATAAAAGGGGAAAAATCCTTAGCCACACTAAAAAAGGATTTTAGACATGCTGTTTTGGCCTGCTCCTGATGTTTATACTCTGAGGAATTTCGGACCAAAAAGTAGTCCAAAGATGTTTTCGCTCTTTATTGCATTTGTTTGCAGAATTTAAAGTGTTAAAAAGTTGAAAATTATACATATTTTACGAATAAACTTGTACTTGATTTTTGATAATGATGAATTTGCTATTGTTTTCTTGATCAAATGTATGACATGAATAAGATTAGAATTAGATCCTTAAAAGGTTTTCGACTACAATTGTTATTTATGTGTGTTGCAACAGTGTGAAAAATTTCTTAATCTTAAATGCCTAGAAATTCGGCCCCTTATTTGGAAACCTATGGCAGTTGTGTACCTGTGAGTAACAGTGAAATATCAGGATGGCAGCTATTTTAATATTTTGAAAAACAATACTTGAAAAATGTACCTTAGTTGAGTGATGAAGAACTTTAGTCAGATGTGTAGGTATGGAGCTCTCAGTGATTGCGGTGGGTACACTTTGTGTCCGACGGCTGGAAAGGGTAGATTGGTATACAGACATTTCAAGGGCCGATGCAGTGTGATGCCCAATCCTGAAAATACTTGAAGATATTCATTAAGCTGTGTTGCTTTTCTCTCATGCTAAATTTTAGGTGGCAGTTGGACCAAGGATTTAAGCGAAGTTATTACTCCAGGAGGGAATATATTGTTTTATCTGGGGACTTAGGCCTTTGCTCGAGTCCTCATCGAATTTCCCGCTGTCAACGTTGTAAAGATGAAATAATACTAAAAGAAATTTTTTTCTCTTTATAGATACACCAATAAACCAAATTCCTGTTACATACTTGGCATCACCAATGCAGCAAATGCAGCCCGTTCGCAGTATGTATGTGAACAGCAATGAGCAGCCAGTTGGTCTCTATTACCTTCCTAATCAGACTCCCTATTTGGCACCTAACATGGTGTTAAACCCCAATGATGCACACTGCGTGCAAATGCAGCCTTCACAGCAGTACACGCCATACTTTTCTGGCCCACAATACTTGCAGTACCATCATGCTGCAAGAAGAGGTGCCGATGACAAAGATAGAAATGGATCTGACAGTGATAGTAGTGAAAGCAAAGGTTTTGTGTCCAGAGGATCAACTTCTGAAAACATCATTGATGATCTAAAGGTAGTTTTTTTCATTAATATTGTTCAATTTAATTTGCGGCAATCAGTATTTCTTCTGCTAACTGTATTCCCGCACGACAAATCTTAGAAGGATATTATGGCAAAGGGGGGAATGATACAACTCAGAAAGATTTGGTATCTTTAATAAATTCATTTGATCTATTGTGTTACGAGGTCTTAGCCCTGGCCAAGTCATTGCAGAGACTTTAAAATGGCATTCATTGCCTCTCTGCTTAACACTCTAGATGAAAAGGTAGGAATGATGGTAATTGGTCTTGGATCAGGGGCAGAAGTGGCGCCAACCTCTAACTTCTCATATTGATATTGATATTGATATTTATATAGTATTGATATTGATATTGATATTGATATTGATATTGATATTGATATTGATATTGAAATTAATATTGATATTGATATTGATATTGATATTGATATTGATATTGATATTGACATTGACTTTGACAATGACATTGAAATTGACATTCTCATTGACACTGATGTTGATATTGGTATTGATATTGATATTGATATTGATATTGATATTGGTATTGATATTGATATTGATATTGGTATTGATATTGATATTGATATTGATATTGATATTGATATTGATATTGATATTGATATTGATATTGATATTGATATTGATATTGATATTGATATTGATATTGATATTAATATTGATCTGGATATTGATATTGATGACATTATATATTGATACTGTAACTTATATTGATACTGGTATTTGTCTTTTAGCTTGATACTGGTATGAGTTCTAGTTCACTATTCAGTGGCAAGAATGATTCTATCTGGAGAGATGCTAATAACAAAGTCAGAGGGTCAAGCATTGGAAGTGGCTTAGATACTTCATCTGATTATTCATCAGAAACATTCTCTCCGCTATCTAACGAATCTTGTGGATCTCCACAGTCATCTGTCATCAAAGGCTATGGCAACAGCTGGAATCAGTTTGATCCTTATCAGCTTAAAGAAGGCAGGGAATCGAGCAAGCATTCGTCTTTGTCTCAGTTAAATGGTTCTTCTCTACCAAAACTGAATGGATTGTCACATTCATCAATCTGGTCACAGAGTCGTGATGCTGACTTGTTCTCTGACAAGGTAACTAGAACAATATTTTCTTGATCATTCTGACTTCGCATAAAGTATAGAGAAAAGATTTCTTCTGGATTATTAATGCAGGTGAAAGTGAAATGGTGTATTTGGCGCCAATTGCTAGGATCTCTCTCAGTAGTAAGTTAACAAATGGAGACCTCGAACCTGGCTGCAAGGCTACCATAGCTGGAGCTCAAACCTCGACCTCACTGAGCTTCTAACACTACAAGCCAGCTGGATTAGACCATAACATCACAGTATTGAAGAATTAAGTGTTCATTTCATTAGAGAGTGTTGGAATCAATATATGTCAAAATCAAAACCTGGTGCTGCAGAAAGAAACACTTTGTTTCTCACTTGGACACTCAATGAAATTTCCAGTTGTTATCTCCCCATATCCTGTAGGCTGATTGGTGTTTGAAACGCATCTCTATTCCAGCCTCACCTTTCTGATTCGTGCATTTTGATCCACACCTTAGTATATTACCCATTGTAATCAATTGTTTCCGTCCTTTTTTCTGATTTTAATGCTCTGAGGATTGTCAGACTTTAGTCTTCAGGAGGTTCATTTTAAGATGTTGCTGCGTTTTATTGCAATTAAGTTTTTAATGACTCAAAGATTGTATAAGGTAAACGTCACATTTATAACATGTTACACAGGAAGGTGTCTCATTTGATTCAAATTTAGGTATTTTGATTAAAACTGATATCTTTAATTTTAGAATTTGAAGATGAGATCAAATCCAACTTCCGACTGGGATCAGCGGTATGTATTAAGTTCTGCTTAATTTCGATACTTTGTAAACGATCCTATGCTCCCTAATAGACCGAATTGGCTAAAGTTAAATTAGTTCCGAAAATAATCGGACCCATATATTTCGGACAAAATATTTTCGGAACAAAAATTTCGGACGTTATTTAACCCATTTCTGACGATTTCCCATTCCGATTTCGGACGACAGAAAAGACAAGGTGTTTAGAATTTTTCTTTGTAAAATTGATAAAACTAACCGAATTAAAATAGACTTTGTCACTTCTCTTCCACTAATCGATTCTTGGGTAACTTAATGAGCATACCAGGACTCAAACTTCGCTTTTGAAACTGATTTGCAAACACGTCAGCATTTAGGTCTAAGATTGAAAATGATTTGTTGGATTTGGCGGAACGAAAACATAAACATTGAAAATGAAATTTCGGACGTTTAAAATTTCGGACTACCTAAATTTCGGACATAATTATTTTCGGACAAACGAATTGTCCGAAATTAAGTGTCCGAAAATTTTCGAACTAATGTATACCCATTTGAGGTCACATGGCCATACTCTTGAGGAGCTTTTCCTTTTAATTGAATTCTAAATTTTGTGCCATGAAAAGCGTGGTTCGAGCTCTGAATTTGACAACAAAGCGATGGTTCCTCAAGGGTATGACCATGTGACCTAAAATGGGTGTAAACAACGTTAGTCGATTTGGTCAATACATTAGAAATGATGAGCGATATGATGACTGTATATCATGGAAACTTTAAGCAGTACGAGAGGATATGTTATTCACGTGAAAAACTTTAATGTGGAGTGGAAGGAAGGTAGCACCATGTGTTTTGGAGATATTCCTAATTCTTTCCATTCTGCATTCGAAATATTCCACGGACATTTTCCTTTGATGGGCTGTAATGTCGGGCTGTTAGACCTTCATAACAGACGAGACTCAAGACCAGAAAGGCCTATTGTATTCAGAGGCCGTCTGATTAATATTGACTTGCTGGATGTACATCCTGTTAGAGATGAGTAATGTAAGAGGTGGGTAGAATTAGACTTGGGATAACCTTTGGCTGGTCTGCTCAGTTGGTAGAACGTTGCCACAGCCAAAGGTTGCAGATAAGAAACCTGTCTTGGTTAATTTGCTGCCAATTGTTTAAAACATTGACATTTTACAACATTTCAAGAAGAAAATCACAGCTTTTGGTTCGACAGGACATTTGTAATTGCTTGGCATCTGTTGTAACTGAAACTTCTCTCGAAGCGCCAGTCATTTTCTAGTGATTTCGGTATCACGAATTTCACATTAATAGGGAAACAAAATCTTTATTTGTTTTGAAAGGTTCCATGCAGCCTTTGTCAATTCTTCACCACGTTGAACGACTATTAAATTTTTGAAGTTTGTTCGTTAGGTAAGGTTTGACGAAGACCCATAATAGTTAACAAATGATGGTTTTGTCCTCTTTGACCTAGAAATTGTGCAAGTTTCCTTGTGCAATTCTCTGAAATTGGGTAGTCTTTTTGTTTCGGGGTGAAACATGAGATGGTGGTCGACAGGTCTGGCCACACGGTCAAACATTGTTGTTCAAAAATTTTCGATTCGGTTTACCAGCAATGTTTAACTGTTTCTTACGTCACAGAACATTTGCGACAAGCAGGATTGGCTTAGCAATGTTTATGAAAAAAATTCAAAACATTTTGTGATTTTCTGAATCAAGAAATGTTTGGAAAGAAATGTTCTGCATCGAGACCAAATGGTCTAACTTTTTGTTTGACAAGCAAATTTCAAATGTTTGACAAACAATGTTTGATCGTTTGGTACCAATGCTGTAAATTAAACTGTAGCCTAGGTCTTCAAATGTTTTAGTAGGCATTATGTATTATCACATCCAATGACTAATTCTTTTAAATGAATTTCCCTTTCAACTAGAACCCGCATGTTCTATAAAGAGTGGTTGGCCAAGAAAGAGGAAGAAGATAAAGCATCATTGAGATTCAACTACTCTGCTGATACCCAGGTTAGTAACCTTTCGGATGTACTTTGCTTGTTTAATCCAGGAAGCCCGAAGGGTGGGAGGAGAAACGGCGCATAGATTTGCGTTGTCGTGCTTTTGGGAGGATATATAATTCTCAATCCGCTCTTCAAGTTATGGCGGATTTGCTACAGACTACCACGAAGGGATAAAATGAACATTACTAAAATCTGTGCCGCATTAAGTAACAATTATGTTATCTTTTGCAAAGGATTTCTTGATCTATTTTTAAGGTATTATCTCATGCAAAATTTTTTTTCTGACATTATTATGTTGGTTTTTTTTTCAACGTCTGACTACTTTTCGAACGGCTTAAATTTGAAATTTGATCTAATCAACGAAGCACCAAATTGCACCTGTCTATCAATATCATTTTTTGCTTGGCTTTCATTTGTGTTTGCTCTAAGGAAAAACCAGAATGACAAAAATTGACACTTTTTAGATATAAACTATTTTCGGGTAATAAGATCCCCCTTTTGTGTAGTTAACATGAAAATTTTGACTTCTTGGTTGATCATTTTTTCCCTCAGCACCCTGTAAAAATTACATTACCTTCAGTATCAGGTTTTCCCTCCCGCCCTTCGGGCTTCCTGGTTTAATCTGTGGAAACTTGGTATGAAAGCTCTGTTGAGATGCTAATGTTGTACTATAAATTTTGTTCTTTCTTCTCGAATGAAAGCCCTCTATAGCTGGCTGGAATAGGGAAATGTTTGCGGTAAAATAGCACTAAGATTACCAATGAAAGCCTTGTTATAACGTACTTGAAGGGCCTCAATAACTGGTATGTTTTCAGCAAAGTAGCTGGAAAGACTTGAAATTTGCTTCACGGGACTCGTTAAGAAATTCTCGCGAGTTCCTAGATAGAAGGACCATTTTCAACAGTATATATATCTTCCACTACATGTATTGTAGAATGTGTGAGCAAAACTAGTTTAAGAATCAATTTAAGGGCCTGCTAAGCCCATATTCCTATACGCAACCCTTGTATATAAGAACCTTAAAGCCTTGAAAGTCATAGATTCTTTTAAATATGTTTTAACTGTACGCCATAGGCAAGTACATCATCGAGGGATTATACCTCCAATGCCAATAAATGTGCAAAAATCCTTCCCTTCTCCATCTTATGTTTTTCAGCCATGACGTTTTCGAATATCTATTTTTCGAATTTTTGTATTGCATTTTATTATCCCTAAGAGAATGAATACGTTAAGTTATTTTACAGTAAAGCAATTCATAAACTACCTAGTTCTACAGACTCCAACAGGCGAAACTCGTGGAACTGCCGTTGATTTTATAGAACCAAAGGCAAACCAGGGGCAAAATATACTCAGTTGCATGAACAATTCTATAACAACGAGATCCCGTGCTTTCATGAAGCCTTTTCGATAAAACAATGCTGGTCAAAGATTTGATTTAGAAACAATGTTTGATAGTTTAACCACGTCATGAAACATTGCTACCTCGTGACCTCACAATTTGTTTTTGCTTTGTCACAGCGACCTGTGATTTTAAAACCTCTTGAAACAACCCTTCACGTGCAAACTTTCTGGCCTCGTATCAATTTTTAGTATTAGGATGCTTCTAAGTTTATATTTTTGATAAAAAAGTTTTACGTGAAATTTCATTTCATAGGCACTTTAACAAGCAGAATTTCCCCAGCAATGTTTTTTGAATGTTTCAAAACATTTTCTGATTTTCGTTAGCAAAAAATGTATTAGGAGCAATGTTTTGTGATATGGCTAAACGATGAAACATTTCATTTCTAAAACATTTAACGTTCTTAGTTTTTCAAATTTCTCTTATTTAATCCAAACAGTCAAGTTTTGAAGAAGTTTCTAGTGACGACCTTTGCGCTGGAAGAATCCAAGAATGGAATTACAATGATTCAAAGATCATTAGCCCCCCTCCTGGTCTCTCACAACAAGCTCCCATTGGAACACCAATCGGATCAAAGCCTGCTACAAATTTCAATCAAAACGGTAAGGTGCGTGATCTTTTGGATTTTTCCCGAACACGGAATAGATGCAACTTTCCAACCTTGCCCTTGGATGATGATCAAGATTGTCATCATTCACGTTAAGCATTTTTCATATTTTTTGACTGAGTCATGGCATCCGTTTGGGAAGTTTAAAATGAGACATTATTTCTGAAAAGTTGGTAGCAACATCTTTTAGCTCTGAAGCTCTTCAAAGCCACTAATGCTGACCTTAAAATTTAGCAAATTTCTGAAATAGAAGCATCCTAACTCTCAGCAACTTAGATTCACTTGATTACAGCCAAGAACTATCGTAGCATTGTTCTGTGCTTCATAAATTTAGCTTCCCGAGGCGTTTTTAGAGAACTCAGTGTAGCGTATATTACAGTATATGCCTATTGCTGATGCTTAAGAAGCATAACTGTATCACACGAGAAAGTTCTTGTTGTCGACTGACAGTCCAGTCACTTTGCTGTTAGCTTTCTCCGCATTTGAAAATCTCCGTGCCGTGGAGCCACATCATCGATGCAGTTCTGTCTTTGTTTTCATAAATCGGACTACCGTGTTTTTCTATGTACAAGATGCACTGTTTCCCCATCAAAATTGGTACGAGCCTCAAATCGAGTCTTTTTGTCTGGATTAGTCGAGAATAACAGAGGAATCCAGTAGTCTTATTCAATCTGATGAAACAAGCGTTAAACTTTTAACTGTGCTTTTGACAAATTATTTCGTCGTTTGCTACAAGTCCAACGAACGGTGTAGTATTTTGCAATATTGGTGGGGTGGTGGAACTGTTGTTTGAATATAACTAGAAGTCTGTTCATGTGAACCTGAACCAGGGTAATCAAGAACCACTTTCGCTGCCTATTCGTATGAACCGCCCCAAGTCATCGGAAAGTTAGTCCGGGTTAAAAATGTGGCTTTCCGGGTTAGAAATATGCCTCCAGGACAGAGAACACTTGATTTCGTGAATAAATTTCGCGTTTTGCGAGTGACCGGAAAGTTAATCCGGGCTAGATATATTGCTTTCCGGGTTAGATATGTGCCTCCAGGACAAAAAGCTTGATTTCGCGAATAAATTTCGCGTTTTGCTGAAGAAATGCTCGTTAAAATTGGGCGTGAAAGGGGGTGGTTATGTACACAAATGTTTGTCTTATACATGGTAAAACACAGTAGTTTGAAAAGATATCACATCGTCACTTTCACAATCATTGTATACTAGCTTCGTTCCAATTGGACGATCGCTCAACTATCCTGATATATTTTTATAAAAATTATTCTAATTTTTTACTGTCATATTCGATGCTGAGTAGTTTTGTTGATATTTTACGTTATGTTTTAAATAAATAGTCGTATGTTTAAATTCTTAATTGATAATTAGTTAGATTACTATTATTTTCGTTAATGTTGAAATTTTTTAAGTCATTATGTAGACACCACTCGAGGTAAGATTTTTCGGGAGATTTTTGAATCGTGCTGTATGAGGAATTAAACGATAACTTTGTCTTGTTTGCATTAGCAGAAGGCTTACTAAATATCAAAAGCACTGTAAACTAGGCAAATTGTTCTATGAGTGTCGTAAATCATTGTCGTTTTGCTTCTAAAAGCTGACCGTTGTGTGCAATTATGCAATAAGCTTGCTATAGATCAGTTTTACTAGCAGTCATTTCCTTTTAGCACTCATGAGTTACAAGGCTGGATCAGTATTAGAATTATCAATTCTTAGCTTAAGGTTTGGACTTGTTTTAACTTGCTAAAACTGTAGCTGTAGATTTGTAGAATGTAGGCGGTAGATTGTAGATTGTGGTATTTCACCGTTATTAAGGGGAGGGATATTAAAGAACATTGACAAAATTTTGCCGAATAGCTTGAAATGGGCGATTTTAGCCTGCTTTTGAACAATGCCCGGCCTTGCCAATTCAGGGCACTAACCCTCCTCTCGAATAATTGCCCCTGATCTCTTACTAGAAGATTTCACCTAATGATCCCCTGCACTGATGAAGACCATTTTATTTGTGATTGTAAATGGACACGCCATACTTATGCTAACTCGATGATAGAATTTTCCGCTAAGGATGATACACCGCATTGAAATTATTTGACAAGATCAAAATTATTTGACGAGATCATTTTGTTTATGCCATGTTAACAAACGTCAATTTTTTATGCTTCTGTACAATACGATTTAATGGGAAACTTGGAAAGCGTTTTATGTGATCTGCAAGAAACGAAAACGAGTTTACCTTCCAAGCAATTCTTGTTATTTTTGCTAAATTTGCTTGCTGCAGCAAGAGTTGGGCTTGTGGTACTTCGGAAAGCCGAATAAGCTATGTTTGTTGAAAATCACATCACGCTAACAGGTTTCCCGTTGTCTATGTAGATTTAATGAATTCCACAAGGAACCCAACCAACCTCGTTGCTCACGACTGAGCAGAACCCTGGCCAAATGAGGGATATGGTTTTTCAAACATTTGAAACTTGCTTTTGCAGAAAATTGCGTTATCAACCAAAAAACAGAAAGTCTTTCATTGACGCTGAAAAATTGAAGTATTTTCGTTTGCCACTAGGCATTGTCAAACTGATTTGCGCCGTAGGCCTATAAAACAAGTGTCAACCTATCCAACAGGATTCAAATGTTTGACAGACAATGTTTACTCCCTTGGTCATGATATATTTTAAATTATCTCTCTGCTTGCTTGCTTTTTCCAAATTTAATGCCAGGGTGCTATAAAGTGCTCACAATGCTCCGAAATATCCTCACTTGTGGTTAATGTGTTATAGATGCCGTTCTGTGCAGCTTCCGGACAGAACTCTTCGGACTAAGTTACCAGTTTCGCACCATTCAACGGACATCTGCTGTGGCAATGTTATTTTCCGTTCCAGTGAGATGTCTGGTGTATGGAGATTTTTTTTATAAACATGACCTTTGCAATGGTAATATGTCCGGTTCTTCATAGGTGTCCGTTATGTATATATGACTGCCTTCAACTATCATAAAAATATTGCGAGGCTAAGGCAATGACCAAACAATCAATCATTATTGGTCAAACATTTTAGATTTACTTTACAAGCAATGTTCGACTGTTTGGCCATGTCACAAAACATTGCTTGACGACCAAACATAAGCCAAATTTGCTGCGTTACGTTTTCTAAACAGTTCAAAAGCATTTTTTGCTTGATGCTAGCAAAGAATGTTTGACAAGCAATGTTTTGCGACATGTCCAAACGGTCAAACACTTTCCTTGACAAGCGAATATCAAATGTTTAACAAACAATGTTTGACCGTTTGGCCAGGGCCTAAGAGTGTTCAGGACAAAGCCAGAAGGCGGGACGCACGTATCTTCAAACCTTCTTTAGACATTTTTTTGGAGAAAGATGAAGGTAATAACTAAAAACTAAAAAATGAGAATCGGCCAAGCTGAAACCAAAGCAAAGCTCTCTTACAAAAACGAGTATAGTGGAGGATGTATCCGAGCATTTTTTGCAATTTCTAGCAAACCGACTTGATATTTTTTCGTTCTGATTATTGAAATAAAATTATTGTTTATTTTCTTCTCAAGATTGAGTCTTTGTATATTAGTCGTAATTAGCTGCTCTTTTTATTTTGTTTATATAAAGCCTTTTTGCGTTTGATCGTGTACAGTGACTTGTATTCAGTATTAGTTAATTATTATGTTGATTTACCTCTTTTTTATTTTCATTTTGTTAAGATTTTTATCTGTAACCGTGTGTTGTCTCTGTGTTTGTGTCTGTTTTTGTTTCTTTTCAAGTTAATTTTGCTGGTTCAAATCACTCTGCGCGCGAAAGTAAAGACCTGCATATGAGAACCACGGCTTTTAAGAACCTCGCCCTTCCATTACATTGTAGATTCGCTTGTGAAAAACATTGTTTGGCCGATTGACTACAACACAAAAAAAACTCGTCAAACATTTTTTTTGTTTGATACAAGGGTACAATATTTTTGAAGTTTCTCCAAACCATTACTGTGGGAAATCTGCTTTTCAAACAATGTTTTGCGATTTGGCGAAAGGTCGAACATTACCCGTAAAGTAATATCTCAAATGTCTGAACAACAATGTTTGATCGTTTGGCCAGGCCTAATGGTAGAATTCTTCGCGATTTGGGCGGAAGACGGTAAGCGGTACGAAAAGTTGACTTGAACTCAACTTTCAAAACGGAAAGCGGTACCAGCAGTAAACAGTACAAGCATGTGCAGAGGACATTTTGAACTTTCTAAACGGTTTGCTTAACGAACGGCTTTCCGTTTTTGAAAACTAAGCCCACGTCAACTTTTGATAGGCGGCAAATTTCCGTCCACCGTTTTCCGTCCATACTGTCAAGAGACAATCCACTTAAAGACGCAAAATTAAGGTTCCTATATCCTTCCTATAGGTATGTATGCGGGTTTTTGCTGCGCACGATGGCTTTAGATATATAAGCAGCAGCAGCGAAGCTTGCTCACCTGGTTCCAAATTATTTGCCTTTTCCTATCTAATTTTAGAAAAGCCTGTTCGAGAGTGGGCTTCTTAGCAAGGGGCTGTGTAATATTTTGAATTGACTTAACTTCTCAGAGGCAAAAACGTCAGCCGTATCCTCCAAGCTTAAAATAAGATGGCCTCTCTAACAAGCCTAGACCTTTGCACATAAGTCGCTTCACAACCTATGCGCAGCCTAAGAACGGGCAAAGCTCCAGTAGCTGCAACATGGTATATGGTTGCAACAATGTTATCTGCATCGTAAATCTACCAGCTGAACAGACAGTCGTACGCGTATAAAGCATTAGCTAATTTTTCGCTGCACCTTAGCCTCCTTGCCGAAATTTGTTTTCGTTTGTATCCATAGTGTAGATATAGATGCTTGCTAGTTAAGCTTTGTTGTTTGAACATGAAAGAATCGTATTTGTCACTGTACTACAGGTTTTGGATGGTCGCAATCGAACAATGTTAGTTAAACATTTAAAATATGCTTTGCAAACGATGTTTGACCCTTTGGTCACGTCGCAAAAAAAATTGTATGAAGCCAAAAATTGTTTAGCGATGTCGCCAAAGAGCCAGTTAAACATTCTGCTATGACAACTACGATGATCATGCGGTATTTAATTATTATGGTTATCTTTGTTATGCTAATTATGATAGCAATGATCGTCATGATGATCGTGATTATAATGATTTTGATCATGATGATTATAATCATAGTTGTGATCATTTTTATCATGATGATTATAATCATAGTTGTGATCATCGTTGCCCTGATCGAAGTGATTATTACAATAATCGTGATTATGATCGTGATTTTCATGATTATGGTGATAATGATGATTATGGTAGTGACGATTACAGGGACAACAACTTTATCGTGTTTTTACGCATACAGTATTACCACCCCTGCCCTGTCAATAATCCCATTTTCGCCGTCCCTCGAGAATCTGGTGTCTTCGAGATGTTCCTTTCATGCTTGATCTTCATCATAGAACTTCACCATATATATATTAGATTAATTTAGTGTATACATAGTTGTGTTCTAGATTTTTATTCCCAGTTGTGTTTGTAGCTTAAGCATCAGTAATGCATATAAATTACAGTTTGTTTTGTTTGGACTTTAATGATTGACTGTATGATTAGAATAGCTGATATTACATCGCAGTGTAATTTCCGTCCTTGTTTCAAGACGAGAACAGCCTCGCCACGAAACAGATCGCTTACAAGACTTGCTGATTTGTGTTCTTGTACGAATCTAATCTGAAAGGCCCTGACTAAATGCTGGTCTTGGCAAGACCGTCTTGCCACGAGGCTCAAGTGACCATGGTTATTGATTTGTAGCCTGATGTTACTGCTCTGCTCTCGGGTTTCCAGTTTGCGAAAAACTTCGCGCGAAGAGCTTTCAAATTAGATACCTCTGCGCGCGAACCTTTGACAGGATTTGCGTTCTTTGTGAAGTGCTGTTTGCTACTGCAAGTTTGACCATTTTTTGTAGCTGTCCTGCAAAATTTGGCCAGTATATTAAGTTTGGTTGTTTGCTGTCCCTTATGTTCTATTTTGAATGAGTTTTTAAACGGTGGATATTTTCGGGACGCTTAGACTAGCCTACGCAGTCGAGAAAAGCGTTACCTTAGGTCGCAAGCATGCAACAAAGCCTGCAGACGTCGATTCAACCGCTGTCAGAAGAGCAGAGAGCGGTAACATCACCTCAGCTACGCGATAACTGATGAGCGGTATAATTTCATCGTGTTGGCCTTTTCACGCTGGCGCAACGCGTTCTGTTGACACGGCGATTGTCTGTTCTCTTTTTCAAACATACTGTAAGAAAACTAGCGGCGGAGATATTGAACGTTATTGATTGGTTTTGCAATTGTTAACTTTTCTAGTTTAATCTATACGTTACGTATATATACATACATTTGTTGCTGCAGTAAAGTTTCTTATTAAAATCTCAATGTTAGTCAGTGACTTACCGTTGAACGAAGAGTGTTTCTTGTTTTTGAGCCTTGTTGGTGAAATAAAACAGAAGACTGTATGAATTAAGTCCATTCCTGGTGAGATGCCAGCGCTTTAAGTGCCCGTTTTTTTTTCGCTGGCCCTGGTTTTGAACGCAATCAACACACCTGCTTTCACCACTTACACTGACATAGAAGCGTATGCTCATTGTAAGTAGAAACTGGCGAACGCTGAAATTTCGAGACAGCAGGTCGCAGCTTTAAATGCTTCTATATAACTCCTTTCACAGTTCAACATTAACAGTTCGAAATTGAACAAGACGCTTTTAGAGGATCAGAAAGAACAAGACTGCGCATGAGGACGTCATTTGATTGGCATATGTCAAATGTGACAGCATTTCACCGAGGTGACGAAAGATTTTTTGAATGAATGATTAAGCCCCGACCAAATGTAGCCAACATTTCACCCAACATTGGCCAGCATTCATGTTGGGCGGAAAGTTGGCAGCGTTTTGCCACCTTGTCGGATGAGCCAGCATCATGTTGGGTTTTGTTGGCTGAAGTTTGATCATGGTCAAAAATTCACAAACATTTCAGAGCATTGGCTTTGTTTGGCCACCCTTGCCAGCAAATGTTGGCTCCACGCATGCGCATTAGGTCAGGGGCGCTCGCCTTTGGCGCAGAAAAACGAAGCAAAACAGCATTCTCATTCTTTAAGAAGCAAGCTGCTATACAAGTTCAGCGATATGTTTGGTGCAATGTTAGCGACGTTTGAACAAGGCTTTTCTTTCAGTTAAAAAATGCGTGTGGGCCGCTTGTTCAGTAGATCAATTTTCTCTACAGTCCAGCATGTTGTTCATCTTGCGCGAATCTTGGGTGTCAGTTAAGCAGCTCAATTCGCACTTGTTTCTTTTTCACAACTACAGAATAGCCGATTTTGCTTTAAGCAACCATCCTACGGATGTATTAGCTAAGTCATTGCGCCGTGTGACATCCTTATCTTGCTTTTATGTTAATCAGCCCCCTTTTCCTGTGCGGAGAATACGACAGAGAAACAAGCCATATGTATGCTGGCAACAACTAAGGCAAGCATCCATGTCCAACTCTGGTGTGAAACATTAAATATTGGTTAGACTTCCAGGCAGCTTACGCTGTAATTTGTAACATTTCTGAGTCAGAACTTTAAATCATACCAGTTTATCCCTTAAATCCCATCTCCAACATATTTGTTCGGCATCAAAAGCGCTTGGCCATTGCGCATTCTCTATCTTCGGTAGCAAAGAGTGCAAAGTCAACTTTTCCGTGACTGAAATTGCCCGAAAAGGTTACAGCCATTCAGAATTGAGTAATGAATACTTCGAACTTGGATTGGATAGTATCAACTCAAACTCTCCCACCTGTTCCACCCAAGAGTGCGAAAACGCGGGACGAGTACCTTTTTGCTTTTGCGTACAAATGCTGAAGGTCCGGTGGAGAAAGCTGCCGATTAAAACTGTGGAAGTGGACACCGCTCTTAACACATTCCACAGGAGTGTCAGCTAGAATCAGTGTCCTTAGTGTCCTTCAGGTAAGGATCGTTGTGCTTGTTACAGGAATTCACTTGGACGTGGAAGACAATCCCAAAGGTCACATTGCATGCAGTTCACCATGCGCTCAAGAAGATAGTGAGGAAAATTAGAGGGAAAATGGAAAATTGGCGAAAAACAAACTCCCAAGCAAAGTCGAGCTCATTTGGAATGGCTTCAAATGCGATTTAATGCCCAACGAATCAACCCTGCAGAAAAAAGATCTTACTGTGGTTACAAGAAAATTTCATTGCATAAAGCTGGCCATAGAATATGCCACAGATCTCTTGAATGAAGCTGGTATCCAACTTTTCGCTAAATAAAAATGATAAGACTGTCTTCTAGCTACGCATGCAACTATAGTTATGGCTATAGAATTGCTGCGTGATTAGCAGTTATTTCTACCTTGTTTTTGGCGCACTCTTCATTCCCCTGGTTCTTAGAGCCTCAAAGGGTCACAGAGGGATTGGAAAACAGGAAAAAAGGGACTTCCACTGTCTCTTCACCCTGTTTTCCAGAGCCTCAAAGTGTCACAGAGGGATTGGAAAACAGGCAACGAGGGATTTCCACTCTCTCTTCACCCTGTTTCCCAGAGCCTCAAAGGGTCACAGAGGATTGGAAAACAGGAAACGAGGGATTTTCCCTCTATTTTCCTCCCTTCTTACATTCCACTGCCTGTGATGCTTTGATGCTCTTGTGACCAGGGTACTGAAGAGTGCGTGAGAGATATCAAATACCTTATCACTAACTTTTATGTTTTAGTTCGCTTTCTGCTCTTGTGGCAATGACAGGAGGGCTTGAAACCTTTACACTCTTTTTTTTTAATAAGCAACTGTTCAATAAGCAACCAGGGCTGGAGATTGTGCTAAAATTTCTGGTGAAATAGCGTTCTTTATACTGTACATCCTTGCAAACTTGTCAGTTACATTGAGAAGCCAGAAAAGAGCCAAAATAAGAGGTTTTAGTGGGTACCAGGCATTCTGTGACCGCTGAAATCCTAGATATGTTAAGCAACTCTTGAGGGCTGGACCAAAGTCAAGTTGCTTATTGAAAAAAAAGTGTGTGGTAAGTTTTACTTTTTACAGGGAATTTAGTAGCTCTTCTTCTCATACAGCTTGGGACAGTTGTTTGTAGTCCAATTTTTTTATTCTTTTGCAGAAGCTGAAGCTGGAAACAAGAATTTAGGACACTGACAAACTGATTTTCTTATAATCATAAAGGGAAGTGAACACCGTGAACAGAACTTCAAAAGGCTTGCAAAAATATGAAACCAGATGAAATTCTTAATTACCAATTTATCATGCAAAAAGTCCCAATTCACATTTATTCTTAAATACCGAAAATCCTCGAGTACACGCTTTTTTATAAGGAGCCTACCTCAAGGCCTAGTTCTTAAAATTCCTTATTTTTGGACCTCTTTTGAGGCAATCGTAGTTAAAAAAAGTTCCTTAATAGTTCCTTAATTTTAACTGCACATACGGTGGTCATAACAATAATAGAGAGACACTTGCATGTGAGCAAAGCTCGGGACTACTCAAGGAAACATTTGATACATGCTTAACGTACAATTTATGTGATTTTCGACTGCAAATGAATGGAACCGTCTTTCTAATTCTTGATTTGTTGCAGCGATAAAAGCATTCAACATTGAAAAGTTCCCTAATGATCTTCTCTTTAGTAGTATAAGTTCTTTAAATTTTCGGGCCTTCTACACGTAGGTTCCTTATAAAGTGGTTCTTTTAAAAAAAAAATGCGTGCAAGCCCTCATAAACCCCCTCAAATACGCCCCAACTAAGAATTCGTTTTTCGGATAACTCTCCCCTCGAATAAGCCACCCCCCAGGGGGGAATTATTCGAAGGCCTTGTGAATTTGTTTTTGCCTATCATGAATCTTTCAAATAGTTGAAACACTGAAAAAGCTTTTGTTGACATTTCGTTTCCACATAGCCATAACTGGCGGGCCAGTGCTGAGACACAGCCATAACCAGTGCTGAGACAGTGGTTGCTATAAAATGTGCTCAGTCATGTGCTCAATGAAAATAAAGACAGGTAGCACAGACACGTCGACCACGGCTGCGCCACATGTTCCTATTAAAATCTTCTACCGTCAGAAGCGCGTTAGAGCCGGCGCTACTGCGGTAGAGCAACTGTCCAACCAAGGTAGAGCAACCGTAAGGAAATGTTTCCATTTAAACTGAAAACGCCACAGCGCTGTGTAAATATATTCGAACTTATCAAGGCTGTTTCTGCCACCGTATTATATGATAGCCACCACTTATCATGACAAGCCTTTGATATTTAGTGAGGCAACGTTTCGGGAGAGATCCGTCTCCCATCATCGGGCAATGAGAAATGTGGTTCTTTCCTATTTATTGCAAAGGTCAACCGTGCAGTCACCTGCGAGAAAGTTACAGTTACAGACTGTCTCAGCACTGGTACAGCCAATTTTGGCTTTATGGAAACCAGGCTTAAGAATTTGAGCCCAACGAATTAACAACATGAGGAAAATTGTTGATCTATTCGTGCTCCTTAATTATTACCCTGAGTAGTTAGTAATTTGCGAAATCATCACCCGAAATCATCTAAACCAATAAAGCATGATACCGTGGAACCTCCATTAGCGGACCACCTCTGAACAACGGTCAAATATTTTGGTCCCAAAGTTCATTACTTTGTAAAGGAAAACTTCCATACAGCGGACACCTCTCTACAACGGACTTTAGTATTGGTCCCCCTGCTGCCCGTTATATGGAGGTTCAACTGTACAAGAATTCAGTACAATAGGAAAACACATACTAAAACTATAGGCCTGCAGGCAAGTGTGTCATTGAGCACAGCCGAGAATCACTCTTGTCAGGGAAAATCAATTATTGCCTCAGATTACCACACAGCTATCGTTATGCTCCGAAAAGCATATCGATCAAGAAAGTAATTATTGTAGCTCTAGGAAATAAGAGTGGACAACTTTGAAACAACCAAGAAGCAATCAACATACAATACATTTCTAATGAGAAGACATTCAGAACTCATGAATCTTTAAGCTTATTCAGATTGCCTTCTGTTTTCGTAAGGCTTTTTCCCATGCACAAAGCTACATAGGGGAAAAATAAACTTTAAAGTGCTCATTTGATTCAATAAAGGCAGTTTGCAAGTGAGCTTCAATAGGACACCAAAGGCGATATGAATTCAAGCAATCAGACTTCTACTACCTATAAGCTTTTAAATGATACGGCTGTTGTAGCATATAGCTGCAATAAAAAAGCTGTTGGATCATTTGCTATTTTCTTGGCATTTATAGTCTGCCCTGTGTATATTCTTATGTTCAAGATTCTTGTATATCGTTTTGACTTGAGGCTTCCTCGTCACAAAATATTGCTCAGTTTGAACATCTCTGACAGTATTCAAATAGGTGGGGTTGCGTTGCTTTATGTTGTAAGCTTCATTTCCCAAGCAAAAAGCAATGCTACTGGCTGTCAAGTGATTCGAAAGTTCATAGAATTTTTTGGTATTTCAACTGTTGTCAGCGCAAGTGGCAGCATCCTTCTGTTGTCTTATGAGCGCTACATTGCATGCATTCACTGCCTTCGACTGCATGAAATTGTAACAGATAAACTGGTACATAGAGCATTATACTGCATATGGGCAGTTGCCTTCATCAGTGGATTTATGGACAAAAGAAGATACGAAGCAGATTATAGTTCGAACTTTGACTTCACTAAATCGAACAACATCATTTACACCGTTGTTGTTCTTGCTAGTTCAGTTATTCTTACTTGCGTTCAAGTTCGCCTGTATCTGCTGTCTCGTAAGAAGATGAAAGTGCTTCCTGTCAATAATGTAGGAGCAGCCGCAGAGGAGAAAGAGGCCAGGAAAGCTGAAATAAAAGTTGCCATAGTCGCAAGCGCAGTTGTTGGATTGTATGTGATATGTATGTGCCCTGCAGCCTTCTACCTGATATCCGTACGTTTTGATACAAAGAATGATGCCTCAGCACTCAAACTGGTACCTATTTTCTTTACACAACTAAACACTGTTGTCAATCCTTTCGTTTATGGTTTGGGTATGGCGGACACAAGACAACAAATCATTATAGAGCTCAGAAAAATGAAAACCGCTGTCGTTGACGCGATCAATAGAATTTGCAATCTTTAAACTTTGCAATCATTGACTTTTAACTAAAAGGACATCAAACCAGTGAGCAGATTCTATGAATTCTTTTACAATAACGAATTCAAAAGGACGGCGGAAATCTTTTTCATAGATAAAGAACAGTTATTAATGTTAATCTTTGCTTATAACATTCAAGTATTTTTCTTCTTCTTAATTCTCATTTGAGTAAAATAGGTAGCTGAAATAAATATAGATATTATTATAGCTATAGGTATGTGTTAGAACATTAACCGGTATAGGTATAGGTGCTTTTAGAGGTTAAATAAAGGTATTATTGTAAAATATTCTTTTTCAAACAGACATGCGTACACACTTATTTTTTTATAAAGAACCACTTTATAAGGAACCTACATGTAGAAGGCCCGAAAATTTAATGAACTTATACTACTAAAGAGAAAATTATTAAGGAACTTTTGAATGTTGAATACCTTTGTTACTGCAAATAATCAAGAATTAGAAAGCCGGTTTCATTCATTTGCAGTCGAAAATCACATTAATTGTACGTTACGCATGTATCCAATGTTTCCTAGAGTAGTCTTGAGCTTTGCTCACATGCAAGTGTCTCTCTTTTATTGTTAAAACCACTGTATGTGCAGTTAAAATTAAGGAACTATTGAGGAACTTTTGGAACTACAATTGCCTCAAAAGAAGCCCAAAAATAAGGAATTTTAAGAACTAGGCCTTGAGGTAGGTTCCTTATAAAAAATAGCGTGTATTATAAGACTGCATGCCCAATGTAACAGACTTTAATTCAGAGTTTAGAAAATTGCCGAATCTTCTATACGGCTTTAGGTAATATTATCTACTTCAATGAAGTTCAGCCAGCTGTGCTTTTTATGAAATTTAAAAATCAATCGTAAGTGTTGAAAACATCAGCGGATAAGCTCATGCGTTCTTTAACCCTGAGATGATTTGAAATTCCGACTAATTCTGACCATCCAATGTTTTCTTCCTTCCAACATTCAGGATCGTTCAAATGTATCATTAATTCCTTTGCTGCTTCTATTACATAGGTCTCTCCACTTTATGGGTATAGTCATATAAAGCCAAATACGAATTTTTGCTCATGTGATATAAGCCTAACTGCATGCGTTTCGGTACTTTAGGCCAGGTACCAAGCTTACATAGTAATTTTGCCGTTAACCTTCCTCACTTTTTTATTGTTTAAAAAAAAAATCCGTGACAAAAAAATGTTTCTCGGCTGTGCTTGACAATTTTGTTCGCTAGCACATTTAATAAGGTTATGTCGAATTTAAGCTAATTTCTAAGATAATCGTATGAATTGTCCTCATTTCAGACTCTTTGGTTGAAGTACAGTTGACGTCCCCTATCTCGACTGCCCGCTATCTCGAACATTCGCTATCTCGAACGATTTTCCATTTCCCCTCGTTTTGGTATAAGGGTTTGTATAGAAAAATCATCCGCTATCTCAAACCCCGTTATCTCGAACATTGGCTGTGTCGAACCATTTTCGTCTTCCCATGAAGGAAAACCTGCTCTTTATCTCGAACTTTGCCAAATTTCTGCTGAACTGGATAAAGAGACAGGCTGACAATTTGCATAAGTTCGTCTAGCGGAGCGGGAATGGCGGCAGCTATGTGATATGCTGCCCATGTGTACAATAGATGAAGCTGTTCTCTTTCGAGATGTACTGCATCACCATTATCTGAATTTCACCAATAGTAGGGATGAAAGCAGATGAGCTTTGACTCCTATGTAAAAAATACCAGACTCGTTTGATGAAATTTGGGATCAGAAAACCTGCATGTTAATAGGGGTTCCTTTTCTGACTTAAAAACTATAATTTTTTATATTTATATGGGGCATCCGTTATTTCGAACATTCGCTATCTCATACAAATTCCAGTTTCCCTTGAGAGTTCGAGATAGCGGATGTCAACTGTATCAGCAGCTGCCGACTTAGTCAGATTCATGATTAGGCCTACATTTTGTAACGGCGTAGTGTTTATTCAATATCAAACTATATACAGTGCCCGATACCGTGATTACTGATTAATACAAAGTTAGCTTTCAAAAATTTCGCGCGGAATTGAAAAGGTTTTATAATTCGTCTTCAAATTTCGCGATGTATGCTACCAGGGTCAATATGTATATAAAAATACACACTTGAAAACCATTAGATGATTGCTCTCTGCAAGACAAGGAATGATTGTTCATGGAATCGTAATGATTGCTATCTGCAAGGAGCAAAGAGCTCTCTTCAATGATATATCTATCAATGACTTGTCCTAAGTCTCATCGTTAACATCGGTGCCTTTAGAAAATCTTGGTGCTCTGAGGAAGATAAGTAGCAATGTGACTGACGATATGATAATGAATAGCACAAGAAATAGCCTGTCAAGAACTCTTGCTGCTTTCAGCCATTCTCGTGATCTTCGTTTCTTTTCTAATTCTCTCTTTCTTTTCTTTTCGTAAACATTTATCTTTTCCTTTGCTTCTTTGCTCAATAGTGTAAAAGCAGTTTCATGTAGAGACTGGCCTAACATGGACTTTGCGGACTGTCGCTTGCTCAATTTGTGTAATTTCATCCTCACAAACTTGCCTCTGCCTCGTTTGCCATTAGCATAGGATAAATCACGTGACATATCTCTGTGATTGGCATTTCCATTCTCCAGCACATCCAAATCAGAGTTATCTGAGCTGTTGTCCCCCTCATCTCTGTTTCGTTCAATGTTTGAACCGTTATTCCAGTCGACGATGACTTCAGGTAGAGACGACTGCCTAGCCCTTTTCATCCTCTGCTGTACGTCGCTTTCAAATTCATCCATATCGTCCTCAGATTCCTGCTTCGCGCGTCGACAAAATAGAATTGGGGCTAGGCCGTCAAGTACAATTTTCCTCAACAACCAAGGCATTCTGCGATAGCTTCTGTGGTAGAAGTTTAGTATAAGCGTCGTTACAACTAATGATAGCCCTGTCTCCATTATTGTTGCTAAGTAGTACTGTGCCAAATACGGGAAATCGTACGGTGGCATTATCTGACTTGTTAACTGTTGAAAGACTGTAACTGCTAGTAATACAGTTATAGTTAGGCCGATTCTTTCTCCGGATTCAGGCGGCAATATGAAACCAAGTACAACCAACGAGGACAGCAAAGCGCATGGCAGTATTAGCGTTAATGTATAGTGAAAAGCATGTCTTCGTAACTTAATAGTTACAGTTACATCTGCAAAGGGATTTTTGCAGCACTGGTAATACTTGACGTTCTCTTTGGTTGTAATACTGAGTAAGTCCCACTCTCCGTTCTGTATATAATAGCTATTCGCAGGGGCTGTTCTCATAGGAGCATTCATACGTACCCTTGATGCATCGTGTGCCCATGAACCAAATTTCAGTTGGCATTTTTGGTCGTCAAATGGAAAATAGCTGACATCTATTTGGCAAATGCTTTTAAAGACAACTGGATTTAGCCAATCATGTCTCCCATCATGCTGGATTCGAACTTTATGTTTATACACATTCAAGCCACCGCTGTACTGGCCATTGCCATCAACACTGAAAGAAGAATTCAAATGTCAGAAAAATGCCCCTGTCTGTATGTTGCTTGGCATTCAACCACAGGCAGGTTAAGGCCGACTTCAGGCTAAGGCTGGTTAAGCCCGACTTCGGGCTAAGGTTGAACGTGGTTTAAAAAGGCAGCTTTTTCTTAACTAACTGAATAGAAAATACACGAAAGCTCTCGCGAAGAGAAATAGGCGGGGAACCGAGGGATCTTTTTTGTTGTTGTTTGTTTTCACACTCATCTGACCATGCCTTCCTTTAAAATTGCATTTGAGTGTTTCACCAGAGCGCTAAATCTTTGGTTCAAATCTGAGATCACTCCACAGATCAGTTGTTTTATTCTGCCTCAAATAACTTCTACATATCTTAGAAATACCCATCTCTAAGGTAAGCCCTGCCCTTTTTGAGCCATTCTGTCAGTTTACTCGAGAAATTTTTGTTGTGGCGCCCACCGTGCACGGCTGGCCGTTCTGTATGGAACGGTAGTTTCAGTTCCTGAGGCAAAGCCCATGCTTGTTCATTTTGGTATGGTGCCGCTTGGGATCGTTCCCGTGTAAACTGAGCCTTAGTAATACAGCCCTGTTTTAACAGCCAATATGAAGCATAAGGCATGAAGCATAAGGAACTGCCTCTGTGTTTATACGAGAACTGTATATAGGGGGATGTACTAAGTACTTTCTCATCGATTCTGATTGGGCTAGCCGTTCTGTATGGAACCGTTTTATCAGTTATCATATAACAGCAAACTCTATCCATACTAATTTTGGTACGGTTCCATTAAGAACAGTTCCTGTGTAATCGTTGTCTTAGTATTAAACCGTTTACTAGCCTGTATTACAGTCGAATCACCTTCCGTGAAAGATGTGACAGTCAACATCATAAGTACTCACCTATTATAGAGCACAATATCTGGCACCCACACCTTTTCTGGTGATACGTATATCGATTCGACCCCAGGAAAATCTTTAAGGTCCCAACCTAGGCGTGTATTCTTCCAATACTGTTGAAGATAAAAAATGCCATTACAGAATAGGTTTACGCTATTCATCCTACAGTAAAATAAGCCAAACGTACTAGTATAGCATTTATTCGAGTGAATAACCCTTCTCGAAAGACCATCCCCTTTGAATGATTGTCCTTTTTATAAAAAGAGATAAGTTCCGCTTATTGGAAAAAAGTGTTAAAAGGAAACGTTTGATCTTTAAAGTAAATAGGGTATTCGCCTGTTTACCTTAGCGTCATCGATGTTTTTTAATTTAGTCGATTCTACTGCAGTTACAGCAGGTAGATAAAGATGAGTCGGAAATCTTAGGCCCTTGTGAAACGATCAAACATTGTTGATCAATCATGTCGTTTTGCTACGTCGCAAAACATTCCTTGACAAACAGAATTGCTTAGCGATGTTTTGAGAAGTTTAAGCAACATTTTCTGCGTATCACAAGTGTCAATACTTTTTGACGTGACCAAATGGTAAATAATTTTGTTTAACAAGAAAATTTCAGATCCTTTGACGAACAGCTTTACCTTTTGGCCATACTTAGCAAAACCATGTTCGTCAAACATTTCTGGCTTGTTTTAAGCAAAAGATGTTTTTGAAACTAAAAATGTCGCGCATTGAGACCTTCTTATTTATGCTTCTTAAGCAATGTTTTCTGACGTGGCCAAACGTTCAAAAATTGCTTAATAAGCAAAGTCCAAATGTTTTACAAGCAATGTTTGATTGTCGCGCCAGTGCCTTACGACCAAAATTTTGGTAATTGTCAACAAAGAGATTACTAGATTGCATTACTAGATTGTGTAGCTTTTCAAACTTAATTATTAGTCCAAAATGTCGTTCACTAAAATCAATCAGAAGTGAGAGGCTAGGCACATACATACCTGATTAACCCATAAATAAACTTGAATGAACTGCTGCCTTTCATTCTGGAAATGATAATAGCTTTTGTTATATTAAAAATTGTGAACAAATATTTCTTATATTTGCCTTTAGGGATTATACATTATGACGCCAAATCAGGATAAGATGAATTTTTCATGATAAGAAGAATAAAAGCCACATTGCAAAAGCGTAATGCATGTTAGCTAAATGCGCTTCTTTCCCTGGGAAATGGATTCAGGTATCTTGTTTTTTTTATTTTGATTTTCACGTTATCTACCCTTACCTGGTACCGGCCACAAAAATCTGCCAAAATAGTGGCAATTTTGGCCAAGGCATAAAAACAAGATGTAGATTCCGAAAGCAGATGTTCTACGGAAATGCAAAGAATTTCATTGATAACTATCAGGCAAGATACAATATCACATGCAGCATAATTTTTTGGTTTTTATACATACTCTTCACATTGTTTTCGGCCTATTTTGGTGTGATATTTTGATGAAACTGTGACGTCACATAAAATATTGTTTGAACAACCAATCAAATTGCGAAAAGGCAAGGCCGATACCTGGGACCAATATGGACAGCGGAGTTTCACATAGATGCCTATTCAACCATGGGAGGAGGTTGTATTAACCAATGATAAAAGACCAATCGTATATGACCGATTGTATATGTTTCGCTGGTGCTATGCTGATTAAAAGGTCCTGTTTGGATCTGTTGCCCTGTGAATGAAACCAACGGATTTTGGTCGGTTTTGGTTTTATGGTGTATGAATTGTGCTTATATTCTATAAAGGCAGACTGTTTTCTGGATCCAGACTTTTCCATTTGGTTATTTGAATGAAATATCAGCTGTCTGGTATTACATATAATTTTATTTTTAGCGAACTTAAAGGTAAACCTTCTTTTTCATCAGCTTGCCCACCCATTAGTCTTACGCTACACGTACAGTATTAAATGAGTAGAGGTTATTTCAATTGAGTCTATGCTGGATGCTCGAACTACTGAGCAAACAACTGAAGGTTTGTTGATATGTTTGCAAAGGGTTGGACTCGTGTAATAAGTCTAGTCTTGTGTAATAAGTCTAGTCTTACGTATCAAAAAATAAAAGTTTGTAACAGTTCTCTGAAATGGAAATCTTCCAATTGTTCTCCAAATAAATCGAAATGATAAGTCGAATACATAAATTTAAATACTTACTACTTGCAAAATTCGAATAACTTGCGCGTCAAATATAACTGAGACTCCACCAGTGGAATTCTGGGAAACCTTTGGATGAACATCTTTTGCATATTTTCCAAATAAGTAATTGTGAAGTTTCTCTTCGAGGCCCTCTTTTGTCATGTTAGATTTGTCTACAAACATTGGAATGATATAGTTAATATTAGTCATTACTGTATACCGTTTATACCGCATACCGGATAGCCTTCGGTGCGTCTTGATTTTCATATCGGATAGGGGTTGGTGTTTCAAACTATGCCAGAGCTATCCGATACGAAACGCTGCAAAAATTGGAGTGATTTTCACTCCGTTTTGTAGGTGATATGAAAATCACGCTGCTACGGATGTATTGACATTCTTTTGTGAGAGGATAAGCCTCGTTTCCATATAGACGTTACTGCCGGCGGCAGCCGCCGAAAGCTTGAAAAGTTTCCATAATGTTGGCCGTTTGTCGGAAAGGGTCAAGGGATATGGTAACGCATGGAACGCAGACCAAGGCAAGAGGACAATTCAGACTGGGAGATGAAACGTTCAATTTTCGATAAACTGCAATTAAACTGCATTCTGTTCTCATTAAAATTGTCAATTAATAATTCAAAAGTTAAGTCTTGTTCAAAGAATCACATAAGAGTGCTTCATGAAGAGTGGAAGGTTGTTAGTAATTTTCAAATTACCTTCAGACACTGCGCTCTGTTCTCCATTACATACATATGATGCAAAGATCACCAATGCGAATAGGAATCTTATGGACGTCATAGTGACTACTCTTCTTCTGCTCACTATTCGGTAAATTAGAAGTTCACTTTATTCAATGAGGTATTGCTGGCATATGGTGTCGCTAATTCTAAAATGAAAAGGTTTACATCTTGTATATATGCATTTATAAACATTACAACATATAGACATATAAGCTTATAAACATATAAACATCTATAGGCATGATCAAATAATTGTATATATTGCAAACAAACATGTTAGAATTGTTATTTCTTGATAGTCACCAGTACCTCTTTTAAGGGGATAAAACTAGGGGGAGGCAAAACTTTAAGGGGCCTTATTGTTCTATTCTTTTATCTTCAGTGCTTTATTTCAAGGTGCGAGTTCAGTCTTGGCAAGTTCATTCTTCTGTTGGTCTTTTTGTCAGAAATTCATGCACAGCCAGTGGTGCAGAGCTGGAGAAATAACTAGATGAGGAGAAATAACAAGGGGGCATCTCTACTTCAGTTAAGAATTTACACAAGTTTCACTGATGCTACAGCTGACTGTAAATGCGCCGAAAGCATATAGCGCACAATAGGTGCTCCTAAATAGGGGAGTTTGGGGGCGCGCTCCCTCAGAAAATTTTTCAAAAAACAACCTCAAGATTGGCCTAAATTGGCTTTTTTGGCAGTTTTTTTCTGAGAAGACATTTTACCAGGGGGCAACTTTATGAAACTAGGTGGGCAATGATAGGGACTAGTTACTACGTTAAAAGAGGCCCTCATAGTCACCACTTATCTTGGCCAGCCTTTGATTTTTAGTAGGACAAATTTTCATATCAAAGGCTTGTCATGATAAGTGGTGACTATCATGTCTAATACGGTGTCAGAAACAGCCTTGATAAGTTCGAAGATATTTACTCGATAGTTACTTGTAATGTTCAATTCTTCTATCCGTTGGATAATTAATAATAAATGACAATAGCTAAGACGATGGGAAACCGCGCCAAATTTAAAATTTCATACATGGTGCATGCTTTCTAATGTGGCATACGTTTTGATAAAGCATATATCATAGACTGTTTACGATTTTGGCCTTACGAAGCTTGCAATACATGAGAATATGAACTTTCACTGGTCGCCGAACACGGACGACCATCACTGGTGAACTAAAAGTTGTTTCATGCGACCATTGCCGATAGAACAATTCAAATGAGAAGATGACCTGTCGACCATTGGCGATCGTTTCTGGGTTCTATCAAAATATATTTGTTTTTGAGGTCAATGATTGTGCTTATCAAATAAACTGGGCGGTCGGAATTTGCTCGACAAATTTTGTCAGCACGCAGTGCGAACGGGCCCCATATTACTTATAAGCTTTGGCAATCCATATGTCTAACAACGCAGAGAGTTTATAACTGAAATATCATAACAAGAAGGTCTCAGTAAAACATAAGTACAGAAGTAAAACATATCGAGACCAATATTAATGCAAATTTAAATAAGCGGGGTTTTTCTGAAGAGCGGAGGCTGGGGGCTAAAAGTTCCAACAAATGAGTTCGCAGGGACGGAAATTAGGTACCTCTCAGACTATGTTAGCTACATTGAATATTGTTTCCTAAAGTTAAGTTATTAATTAAAAGTTAAAAATTTAAGTTATTAAATAAAAAAATGGATGGTTCTTTAATTCGAGCTATCTCAAGGATTGAAATAACAGCATGAGTTAAGAACGTTTTTTATATGAAGATCACGAGTGACATAGTTAGCATTTCATGTTTATAGTCCCGCTTAATACTACAGCGCGCTTAGCTGGATTAATAAAACTGAAGTTTCCACACTGTAAATCTCAAATTTTTTATGAAGAATGAATACATTGTGTCCACATGAGAATAATACGTGCAGAGCGTGAAGTGCTTTTGGTTGAATGATATTATTCTGCACCTGAGTGAGACTACAGTATGACCCTGTTTATCGACAGAAACTGGATCGGCCCGGTTTCGATCTTTGACTACCGCATCTTGTTGAGTTGACCCAACCTCGTCCCCAGGCCCCAGATCGAATTTCCTCGAATCTCAACCGTCAAATCGATTTTGGACAGCGGAGTTTCACGTAGAGGCCTATTCACCCTGGGGACGAGGTTGGAGTTGACCACGCGCTCACTTCTTGCAACAAAACTGCTTATAATTTCTTCTTTTTGTCACAGCAATTCGATCAAAAGCGTTCACGCGGGTTCTAAAAAGAGACGAGCCAAAGGCAAGCTTGCTCTACTTTTGAACAAATCCAGCTGGTTCCAGAACTGGCTCTAGAACATCTAAATCTCTAAAAAGAGCGAGAATAGGTACGGACCCAAAAGATCCCGTGTAAACGGAAGCCATTAGGGCCAAAACTGGCTCTCGAACCCCGGGGGGCTACCTCATTGTTCAAGAGACTAGACGTGCCGCCCAGTTTTTCCAACCCACCCAAGTCTACCGATCAATTCTGTTACTCGTGGTACCCATAATATAGAAAGAAAAACGAAATTTTTTACCCATCAGTACCAATATCTCAAATATTTGAACCCAATTTAACGCCTGAGTCAATTCTAAATGCGGCGAAAAAGCCTTTGCACTGAAAACTAAAACGCACTTTTTATCAGACTTTGGAAGACAATGCATGTCAAAAAGTTTTTATATATTTTACTACCCATGTCTAGAGATTCTTTACAAAAAATCAACCCATATGTAGGGAAATTGGCGCTGAAGAAGTTACCCATTTGGGCGGCACATCTAGTATAACGAACAATTGAAGTACCCCGCTCCCGGGTCTGGAACTGGATCAGAACTGTAAAAGGGTCTTTAGATGTCCATTATTACGACAACTTGGATATGCGTTCTTCCAAATGAGGCTGTAAGGCAACTCTGATAAAGACTTTGCTAATGATGTTAACAGGGGCATATCTACCCATGTTATGAATATTCATCCATGAAACCGGTCGGTTAGACTAACTAAGCTCACCTCAGACTAAAAATTTTTTCTTTACGAGTGGTCTCGAGGTTATGTTGCTCCCTTTTTTATCGATGCTACACTCTTTTTTATAAGAACAATTTCATAAGAGCACAAGCCTGGATTTTGCCCAGATTTTAAGAACAAAATAAGAACAAGCTAAGCTGGGTGTTTTCATAAGCCCTGAGAATATCAGCTAAATACGAAAGTACGACAGTCAGACAACGTAAAAAGCAAGCAAACAGTGAACTGGACAAGCATGCTCCATTTTTACACAACCCTATTACCACTAAAGACATTCATTTACAAAATCTAGATGTCTCGGTAACCAAGGAATTAAGAACAGATTAAGAACATTTCAGGCTCAAAAGAGGCAAAAACTTAAGAACAGCCAGCCTCGATCAAAATTTCCTGGTTCTTATAAGAAAAGAGTGTATATTGATAACGTTTGCGTTATGTTGTTAAGTAGGTTAAATATTGTAATAAGTGTTATGTTGTATAAGATGTATGTAGTGCTTTGTTATGTTTGGATCATTGGATGTAATATACACAACAAAGAAGATTACAGAGACGAGGGAGATGAGTCTGCTGCTAAAAACTATGGTTTTATTAATTCACTGCTGCGAACCTGTTTGCTTTACCTGAATGATGGTCTTTAAATCCTTGTTCACTTTGCTACAATCAGTTTACAACAGATACATCTTTCCTCTTCACCATAACAATGAACAATTACATAACAGAACGCTTATTGATAAATAGTCATCATTATGAAAATTTTTCAGAAGTTCAAGATATGAAACTTTCACTTAACACTTTCATGTTTAACATCCATAAAACACTGTATGTATACAACTTATCTTGTTCCTAAGACTTCTAATGTATGTTTTATCGTTTGATGTTGGGAGTTAGAAGAAATCTGGTCGCAAAGTACCCCAAAAAAGTGGATGGGTCTAAATATTGTGAAATTTTTAGTGCCTCACGAAAGCTGAAAATTTCGACGTTTCTAGCTACATACATGATATAGTAGAGATAGTGAATATTCGAGCCATGAATATTTGCATCTTTAAGCAATAGCTTAATTTTTCTCATTTAATTTAGAGAATGTCCTATTTACTCAGTCATTTGTCTTCTGACTATAGCTTTATAAACGATACTATGCATCTTGTATATGGGAAGAGCTTAAAACTAAATTTAAGCATTATTATTACGCATTCTGATTATGATCTATGTATAAAGTGAAGTGAATAAAATTGTAACGATTCATTTTAATATGCTTTCTGTTATTGTAATCGATGTATAGCTATATCTTTGCTCATATACGATACAAGCTGAAACATACTGATCATAATGACGAATTCGGAATTAAGTATTATTACGAAGTTCTACTTTAAGGGCAGTGCGGTTTTGGGTTTGGAAACCTGGTGTATGATAATCTTGAATTTTCAAGTTAATAGAGCGAGTCTGTCACATGTTGTCTGTGGAATAGCTCACAGTTTTACAAATATAACCAGCTATCGCTCATACTGAATGTTCAATATAAAATCAGCGAGCATCAAGGCGAATATTTTAGATTCGCAGTCAAAATCCACAAAAAGTGCTTTAAATCCTTTTCACCTTAGTAGTCAAGTGTTACTTTTTTCAGATTTATGAACGTCCATGCCGACTTTTCATTGGGAAAATATTATAGTTAAAATAAAAAGTTGCTAAACCTTCAGGCAATACAAAATTTCCCTGAGAGTGGCTCTCCCTGCGGCATAAGAAATGCGAATGCCTGTTACGGCGAGCTTTTAAACTGCGTCAAAATAAAGTCACTTTTATATTTTGCTCGCCAATTACCTTAGGAGAATTGGGTCGGGTATATTTGAAAATGTGTCGTAATGAAAAACAGGCAATTTGTGACATTTTTCAAATCAAATTAATAACGTGCTAGAAACGGTAATAGATGGAACTAAAGGAAAATTCATTACGTGCAGAACCTTCATTTTTTTTTATTCCCCTGTTAGATTACACGTTTTTTTTTATAAGAAACCTGGCTCGGGGCCTAGTTCTAAAAGTTACTTAATTTTTGGCCCAATTCTAGTTCAAAAAGTTTCTTAACAGTTTCTTCATTTAATGGAAATAAATTGCAGTAAAAATGATAAAAAACGTGACCATGCTGGTGCGAGAAATCGCACGGAAATGCTTAAGAATTGATTACTATACGTCCACAAATGTGAAATCAGTATGTTGGAAAACTGACACAAAATTTTTTAAGTTTCTTAACTCCTTCCTCCTAGTTCTAAAAGTTTCTTAACTTTTGGGGTGTCTAGTTTTAGGTTTCATATAAACCGGTTTGTTATAAGAAAAACGTGTATATCTGATTTACTTCGATCTGTTCGAGCGATTTCGAAAATGGCGTCGGACAAAGGGCTTTTAGAATTATTTCTCAATTTTTTTGGCTTTCCTCAGTCGTCAGTCTCTGTGAAAGAAGTCTATACATAGATAATATTAATGTACTGCAAAGTTAAAGTTAAATCAGGGAAGGCCTGGAACTCGATGATTGTCTGTGCTGTAATTTCAAAACATTTTGATATTCAAAGATATCTGTTTGTTGGCTTATTTCGTGAATTTTGGCCGTTCTTCAGAGCTTACTCGCTTTTTTTTTATAAGGAACCACTTTATAAGGAACCTACATGTAGAAGGCCCGAAAATTTAAAGAACTCATACTACTAGAGAGAAAATAACTAAAGAACTTTTTATTGTTGAATAGTCTTATCACTGCAAATAATCAAGAATTAGAAAGCCTGTTCCATTCATTTGCAGTCGAAAACCACATAAATTGTACGTTAAGCATGTATCAAATGTTTCCATGAGTAGTCTCGAGCTTTGCTCACATGCAAATGTCTCTCTTTATTGTTAAGACCACTGTATGTGCAGTTAAAATTAAGGAACTATTAAGGAACTTTTGGAACTATAATTGCTTCTAGAGAGGCCCAAAAGTAAGGAACTTTAAGAACTAGGCCTTGAGGTAGGTTTCTTATAAAATAAGCGTGTATTGCTTTTGCGACTGTTACTCAGAAATAGAACAACAACAAAACGATAAGATAATAATTACCTTTAGAAGCCAGCTATACGTGTATCCAAACTGACATCTGTTGCTTCAAAACACAACGATCAAGCTGTTCTACTGGTTTATATGTAGTTTTTCCGCATAAATATACGTGTAGGATTAGTTTCGAGAAACAGACCAACAAGTTTGCTTCGAATTTCATTAGAATCTTTAGACCTGTTTGTTTGTTATGTCGTCTGTTTTTCAAAGTCACTCTGACAAATCACTGTATAGACACCGTTCTCAAACCATGATATCTATATAAGCCAGGCGTGAACTGGGAGGAAACTATTTATTTTCGTTGTCAAAACCCTTTATCAATAAATACCGTGAAGTTTCGGTTAAATTCCTCCCATTAATTCTGTATTACCATGAGTAATCAAAGGTTACGATAATATAAAAGGGTATACAATGTACCTCGTTTTTTCTTTTCGCTACTCCTGGTTACCTTTGCTTAATCCATGAAAAATCGCAATGGATAATAGTTACCGGTATGGCGTCAAACTATCTTTGACTTTGTCCACCAAACAATTCTTATGGGCGCTTATGTATGGCAGCTAGTCTTCTGGTGCATATAATGTAAGCAGACAGTTGTTCTGGCTGCATGTTACCTTTCAGGTACAGATCTCTGGCCTCTCTTAGGTGCCTCATTGCTATGGGGAGGGGGCTGAATAAGGGAAGTAGTTGGTACTTTTAGATGTCCAGTTGCTGGGGGTGGAATAGGCGGGGGGAGCGGTGCAACTCCAGCCAGGATCTAATTGACGGGTGGTTGGAATAAACGGGGGGCCGGAAATTTTTTGATAATCTTTGTCAGAAAGCTGCAGAAATGCAGTAGCTACGACTGGCTCTATGGTACTTGTAGGCTAAGGCAATCCATAGTGTTAACAAGCAAATAGAGTTTAAAAGTGAAATTTCATACGAAGAAGGTCTAAGTGAAATAAGGTAAATTCATCGACACCAAAATCAATGCAATTCTTCATAAGCGGGGGGTCCTAATAAGAGCAGGGGGTTGGAAATTTTTCATAATTAATAGCGGAGAGGGACGGCAATTAGGAACCTAAGAGTTAGCATTGGAAGTTCAGAGAAGAGTTAATAAACGGGTCGTTGTTCAATAAGCAATGGTTTTGTTGAATTTCAGTTGACGAAACTCTAGACAAACTCTTCGTTATCCCAGGTAAGGAACTTCCAGTTACATAAAACATCAATACGTGGTTTATTAGAAAAGGACTGAATGTAATGAAATTTAATTTGTTTCTACTAAAATTTTCATTTCTAATTTTACCAAAGTAGAAAATCGTGCAAATATATTGTGGAAGATGTTATAAGCAGTGGGTCCATATACGAGCGCCGGGTTGGATTGTGAAAATTAAGTACTGTAGTTAATTAGCGGGAAGTGTTTTTCTCCTCTTCAACATTAGGAACGAAAACTTTCCTTCAGCTATAAGCCTGTCCTGGATATAACCCTAAACGTATTTCTAGGGTCGTAGTTTTCACTACTTAGGCTATTCTGATATAGGCAGAGAGGTCTTTCAGAAGTACATTTAGCGTTAGGCTATCCGATTCAATTGTTTCCATCTGGCTGTTGCTGTTGCTTAAGGTGTAATAAGTCAACGTTACACCAAGATGTATGTTCTCGAACGGTGCAATGCATCTGGGTTTTTTTCCAGCAACTAATCTTCGCTCGTACTTTTCGTGTAGCGGGATTTTGAAGAATTAGTCTTCTCTAACCATCTTCTTCAGTGGTACACCATTTGCTAACGTTGATTACAAAGAAATTCACCTTTTACGTCAATTTTCTTTGCCAAGGCGACAGATGGCTGTTGAGTACATATTGTAATTCAACCAAAGTTCAAAATAATCAACAATTTGGGAAGTTTAGGAACTGTGAATCTGGTATACACTTGCTTATTTTAAAGAAATACACTTTGCTCTGAAATTTGTAGCCTAAGGGAAACAGTATGAAAAAATATAAGCTCCTGAATTTTACTTTATAGTTTAGTATGGAGGCGATCCCAGCTGCAATGCCTGCCAAAATGCATGGAAAGCCAGATTGGTTCTACTCCTACTCCAAGCAACACCCCCCTCTATCTGCAAACATTCGGGGCCAGGGGGACCGAATCAGTGAGTGTTGCCTGGTGAAAAGCCTGAAAATATGTAGCTCAAAATTAGGTCAAGTTTCAGAGTAGAATTTATGTTGACTGAAACCTGCCATTTTGTTTTTCCTTGTTTTCATAGGTTCGATCATTTCTTAGTCGAAATGCAAGCCTTCTTGAGAGATTAGTTTGCAAGAAATACTTAGTGAAATCGAGCAAGTGAAAATGGGCCAACTTAGACTTAAAGCGAAAAATTTCACGTGATGTATACACAAAGCATGGGCAATAATGCACCGTGTGTATGATTTCCAGTAATGGCGGCCAGGCCGAAGACTTGTAGCGGAAAATGAAAGAAGAAAGAATGCACTATTGAGGTAGGCCTAATGATTTTTTATTTCTAAGCTACACACACGGTGCAATATTGCCCATGAACAAAGTAGACTTACTACATGAGTCGAAATCTTCTGAAACAGCAGCAACAACAATATCCCTACAGCTGTTTGCTAAGTATTTATTTGTCACGAATGGCGAACACTAGAATAGACTTTTCCACAAGTGGCATACCACAATAGATGGGATTCGAACCTGGACTGCATGACCAGAGAGCCAACGACGTTTCCACTGAGCTAAAGAGCTCAATGAAATCGCCGAGTAACTCTCTAAGTCATACAGCCTAAGGCTCTCCGCCCGTTTTGCATTTTGTGTTTCGGCTATGTTTGCTAAGAGTGATTTGAGCGTCCAGTAGTTCGAATCATAACTACGATTCATGTAATAAGTCTATGCCGAAAGCTTTATGTCAGGGGAATACATATTTACCCTTATCAACCTCTTTCGGTGCAATTGTAGAAAGATATTGCAGTCAAAACGCAAAAATGCGCTTTGACGACGTCATTGAAATATTTAACTTCCGGTCAAAATTTCACAGGGCCTATCTCGGATTTTGATTCAGCGCTATCGATTTACCCAAAATTTGTAATAAAATGCAAAGTCAGATTGTTATGGAAAATTCCCTTCCTTGATAAATAAACCATGTATGACTTCTAAAGCTAAAAAAACTGCACGACAAAATACACCATATTTCTCTTTACACGATAGTTATCTAAATCCATTAACATATTGGTGAAACATTTAAATTTTTCATGTAAATGGAATTAATGCTATTTGGATGAAGCTACCATTTTTGAGTTACATAATGTGAAGAAGTAAAGATAATCGCAAAGAAAAATGTTTATAACTATTTGCGAAAGGACAAAAACTGGATTAAAGTTGAAATTTCAGAAACTGTTTCTTCAATTTTTTTTCTTCAATTGTTAGTAGATGGCTTTCTAAATTTTCTTATTAGTGTTTTATCATTTATTATAGCAGAAGAGAAGTGAAGTGAAAAAATTGATTTTCAAGTTTATATAGATATCTACTCTGTCCATTGCAGACAATCACAAGACTTAAGTTTAAGATGTTTATAAGTTTCATAACCCTGACAAAGTTTCCTTACACTCGTGTGCCGAGACTTTTTAAGAACTTTCTTGACTTTTTAACTATTTCAGTCTCTAGTTTATTGCAGATTGGCAAAATCAAGAACCAAGCAACAATATTGCGAGAAATTAGAAGAAACAGCTTTGAAAATATTTAATAGCCCTTCGTCTGACATTCCTCAGGGACCCTGTCAGGGTAACAATGTCAGAAACAGACCGAAAAAATGTTGTTGTACAACTCAAAGACTACAACTACATAGTGTTAGAACTTGGCAAGCAAGAAAAGCAAAGTGCTTCTTGAAAGTTATAAAAATCAAGTTTAGTGACAACTTTTTGGTAAGAATTGGCCTTTAGTATGATTCTCATGGCTCAAGCACCTTAAGTAGTAGCTACAAGATTATCTGTCAAAATCAGATCAAATCATATAGAACCTCTATCAAATCAAAACCATCAACTTACCAAATTACATTCTTTAGAGTGCTTTACAAACTCCTTCTTGATATTATTCTCTGATGTAGTAGATTCATGTATTAAACGTCTAGATTTTTTAAAAAGCTTTCTTTACACTATTTACTCTGTTAACAGCTGGTAGGAACAGAGTTGTTAGCTAATTTTCCACGGTAACACGTTATGTTAATTTTCTCTTTATACCATCTGTGCAATTCTAAAGTTGCACTTTCAAATAAAACCATCAATGACTGAGAGCAGAAGGTAGCACGCAGGTACTTCACGCCACTTAAGACAATTTGAAATATTAATAACTAGAAAAAGGACTTATTGCTTAATATCTTATGTGCATAAATCCAAGAAATAAGCTTACATTATATTAATGTTCAAACAAAAATTGCTTGTCTTGGGTAATACTGCGATTTGTGAACGTATTTGATGACGATAGTAAGGTCCGTCTGTCCTGTCTCCAAGAACAATAATCTGAGGCTCAACGTCTTTGATATGAAACGTAACATGAAATAAAAATGAAAAAAAGGAGATGATATTGAGCTTTTCATCCCTCATCTCTCCGATCTCCTTCTTACCTACATCCTCCGCATTCGAATTTCTCTCGGTCGTCAATCAAGGCTCTTGTCCCGAGGATAAAAGAATGATTACGTTATTCATATTCTATACAAAACAATCCAAAAGCTCTATCTTACAGTTTAGGTGAGAAAGAATTGCGCGCGAAGATGTGTGACGAATAAAGCTCGAGGGCACTTGGCACAAAGACAATTTATAGAGAGACCTAGGGAGACCAGTCCAAAGGTATCAGATCAAGATCAAACATTGGTGTTAGTCCAAATCGACAGACTAACTTACTGACTGACTGACTGACTGACTGACTGACTGACTGACTGACTGACCTGACTGACTGACTGACTGACTGACTGACTGACTGACTGACTGACTGACTGACTGACTGACTGACTGACTGACTGACTGACTGACTGACTGACTGACTGACTGGCTGACTGAATTAGTTAAGTTGGAGTAATCAGAGGTTTTCTTTCCTGCGCTCGCATTATAGATTCGAGGCTTAACGTCATCGGCCACTATTTTGCGAATATCCACCACTTTACTGCACACTTACGACTGTGCTGCACATACGTCACAAGGGGTGGTATTACTTGGTGATTTTAATTGGAATATTTGTGCCTTGTTTTTATCAGTGTACGGATCTCGCAATGTCATGGCGGTGGCTTTGAGCAAATTTTTTTCGCCACTTCAAATCAAATGACTCTCTCAGGCGCATGCGCATTTTTCTTTGCAATCTGTAGCCTCGATTGAATGTTATCACCGAGTCATCAAACGGAGGCTGTTCCATTTCATTCTCTCGTGTTGCAGCTCAAGATTCAAGATGGTGGGTGAACTTTGTAAATTTATTCCTGTCACAAAATCTCCTATAATCGGTAGCATCGCTACCCATTTCCAAATAAAAATATTCTCGATCGGAGAAATAATATTTTTTCAAACAATGAAACAGTTTTGACCTAAAAAGACTTGGTTAAAGCCACAGTACAATGTTTTTTTTTCGTTGGCCTAAGTCGTAGGTAATGTCAGAAGTTTTATCAAATTCCATGAAAAATTTGGCAAAGTATTATCAAAATATGCCCCCATAGGCAATAAGCTCACTATTAATTCGAGCAGTTGCTACTAAGATGAGCAGTCACTACTTCATGAATTACCATTCAAAGTCACTTCACAATTGCTGCTTAGTCAGTTCAGTTGCTTAGGTAGTAAGACTTCTCTATAATTGATTGCAAATGATGATCATGCATGTTCAGCCTCTGATGTAATTTTTCAGCCTCCAAAGACAAAGAAAATCAAAGTAAAGAAGGTTGCTGCAGCACCTTACACAACAGCAAAGCCAATTCAAAAGAAAAAAGCTGTCAATCCTCTAATTGAAAAGAGGCCAAAGAACTTTGGAATTGGTAAGTGTGTTGGTTTTTGTTTTGAATCATTACCATTACCTACCACTCAAACTATTGACTACATAACACGAGAGCAGACAACATTGCTACTGAACTGTTAAGGGTTCAATAAGATTGACAAGCAATTCTCCAATTCATAAAGCCAAAGCTGTCCTCCAATTTGCTTTGTGGCAAACCCTATGAGAGATTTTTAGCAAGCTGTGTAGCACCTATTTTGAGTTCTAAAAGTTTCTTATATTAATGGAATAAATTGCAGTAAAAAAATAAAAATCTTCTGTTGGGTACATAATTGCCGACAGGTGAAAGAAGTTGTGCAGAAGATGAAAGCTTTTTTGTTGAATTTTACACTCTTCTGAAATGAGCAAGCATAATGCTTTTTTGTTGACGTTGAAGCTTTTTTGTTGAATTTTACATTCTTGTGAAATGAAAATTCATGTTATGTTAATTAGGTGCTGATGTCCAGCCTAAAAAGGATTTAACAAGATACGTCAAATGGCCAAAATACATTAGACTTCAACGTCAAAAGCGCATCTTATACCAAAGATTGAAGGTCCCTCCAGCAATCAATCAATTCACACAAACACTGGATAAGAACACAGGTATATTCTTATTTATAATGTGATACAAATATGTTGACTGTAATGTGAATACAACAATTTATAAGTTTGCTTCTAAAGACAGAAAATACAACTTTCCCTATCACTATCCACTGAATTCCATAAAAAGCAAAAATTTAATGAAATACTGACTACTGGAATTTCCTTTCTTCAAGGAGCCTTAGGATTCTTGTAATCAGCATTAGATATGTTATTCTGTATTGATGAGCTGTGAAATTGTGAGCCACAATGGAAACATTTTCTGATGTTTTCCTGTTTCTTGAAATTTTTTACTAACCGAAGACTATTCTGTATTGGTAAAATACCTCCATGCACCTGATTGATCATTCAGTAGAATGTGAGGGCACTTACATTAAACTCTATTTACGCACCATCAATCACCTTAAGTTAAGTACTCTTTTCCAAGAGGGCTTGTAAATGGTCAAAACCCTCATTGAATTTTTTATGGTAACTAATTTAACATTTAATACAGAAAGTGTTATCCGCATCCTTCGTAACAAAAGGATCTTTGCTGCTGCTTGAGTTGTAGGTGTGCCCAGAGAACACAAAGAGTTGGACGTCGTTTGAGAGACAATTCTCTGTCATGTCTGATCAACTGACTTTACACTAACTTTTGACTGATTTTGTACTGACTGACTACTGACTTTGTACTGACTGTCTAGTTATTTACAGAGTTTGTTAATTATAGTATTTACAAGTCACATGATCTGTTATGCAGATAGAAATTAAACATGAAACTATGTTCTAACAGAAAGTCCCAGTTATTATGATGTACAAGTACTTCCGTAAATAGATAGAAAGCAATGAAAGATCATAACATGCAAGAAGACATGTGTTACATTTACATGAAGTAGCTATCCTACTACAAAAATGGGGGAGGGGGGCTGATTCAGAAAAGAATAGAAGGATGATGATTATATTTTGTATTCAGTTATTTCATTTAGGTTATGTAGAAACAGTGTGGCAAGTAATCACTGTTTTGATGACTATAACTTTAAGCATATGTACAAAAAGTGTAAATATGCTGCCATTTTTTTCATTTTCCCAATCTGTTGATTTCAGCTACCCAGCTTTTCAAACTGTTGCATAAATACAGACCAGAGACAAAGGCAGAGAAAAAGGCTAGGCTTACTAAAGCTGCAGAAAGAAAAGCTGAGGGCAAAGAAGAGGCACCTGGCAAAAAACCAATGTTCATTAAATTTGGAATTAATCACATCACCAATCTGATAGAAAGCAAGAAAGCACAACTGGTTGTTATTGCTCATGATGTTGACCCAATCGAGGTGATTTTTCTACATTAGAATAGTTGTGTGTGTTGCAGAATTTTAGGCATTGTTAAAAAGGGGCACTCCATATGACCTATATGCCTATTGATTCCCTATTTGAAATTTTAAGTGACAGAGCTGCATTCTCAGCCTAGCCTACTATTATATAAAATTCAGCCTCCAACCTCGAATTTTGAAAAAAGAAATCCAAATTAGTTTCTGAAGACAACAGTGGAATAAACTCAGTATCCTTTCTTTGTTGAAAGGGTGGGGAGAATTATAGTTACACAGATATAAACAGGGCTCCATAAAATACTTTTACACCTGACAACAAATTCCTGTATCTAAGTAATAGGATGGACCACAAGCCAACAACATAATTTTTCTTGCCCATAAATATGCCTTTGAAGTAATGTGCCTGGGGACAGCATTCCTGAATGCCTCAGGACTTGGCAAGCTTCTTAAATCTTGCCTTTCTTGCTTCTTAATTTCCTTACAAGTCATGCATTGAAAGTATCATTCATATTGTTTGTGGTGTTTTTAATGGGTTTTTCATCTTGGCTTCCAGTTTGGCATTTTTATATGAACATTTCTTGGGAGTTGTATTTTGAAGGATTGTTTCTAAGCTTTTGTTTTCATTCCAGATTGTTGTCTGGATGCCAGCTCTTTGCAGAAAGATGGGTGTTCCGTACTGCATTGTCAAAGGAAAAGCAAGGTAAGTTTCTATAATTAAGCAACCTTTTTCAATTTGAATTTTTGACTTCGGAAACCTATTGATCCATAAGTTCTTGAATAATAAAATGACAAAAATAATACACACTCAACTCAGAAGCCTGGATTTTCTGATTGAATTGGGAACGCAGAAATTCATTCTGCTGGAAAGATGGCAAATTATATAATAGACCATATCAACTGAGGGCTTCTTTTTCAAAAAAATTGAAAATTAGGTCAGAGAGAAATTTCGACTTCAGATTCAAATTCAGCACCTTTTCACGCTTCTAGTCCCAACAATGGATGATAGGCAGGAGGTATTGAAATGGTTGTGAGCTTACTTAGATTTGAGGTTTGAATCAAAAGCTCAATATGAGTTTTCCGATCCCCCTTTTTGAGGCTGGTAGAGAGTTTCCAGAGTTTTGCAGTTGTATCTGAAAGGACTGCCAGTGGCAAATTGTTTTCATCACTCGTATTTTGTTGATGAAGCACAATTTTTTTAATTGGTGTTGTTGGTTTAGAGTTGATACTATATGTGTTTGATTAAAATCTTCAACTGCTCCTCAAGAGCTTTCTTGACTTAAAAGTAATTAGACAATGAGTGATAATTATTGAAATCAACTTAACATTCATGGCAATTTTTGGAGTTTAGCATGTCATTGTTGTATGGCGCATATCTGTCTGTCAAAGCCTGGCGAAACTGAACAGCGTTGTTGCGAGACTTTTTTTGTATTTCTGTTGATGATGTTGCACATACATATGAAGCTGTTGTTAAACTTATCGAGTTTGTTGATGAAAAAAGAAAACAAAGCTTAGCTGTTCTGGTTCTAAAGCAGTTTTTGCCAGGCCTTGACGCTCCTAAAAGTTGAGGACACAGTTCATTGATACAATAAAATTTTTTGAATCAAACTGCAAAGGCAGCTACTTGTTTGCTTTGATTTGATGTAAAAAGATTTATGCTTCGTAAATGGGTCAACGGTTTTGGGTTTAAATCAAGTAGCAGTTGCAGAAGCTGTCAAACATCAACATGCAGAGATTGTAGTCTAATTCCAGTAACTGTCGACATTTTAGACTTGGAAAGCTTGTGCACAAGAAAACCGCTACTGCAGTCTGTGTTACTGCCACAAGACAAGAAGACAAGCACAATTTGGATAAGATTTGTGATAGCGTGAAGGCTAATTATAATGATCGCTTTGACGAGATTCGCCGACATTGGGGTGGTGGAATAATGGGAGTCAAGTCCCAAGCAAAGGTCGCCAAGATAGAGAAAGCAAGAGCAAAGGAACTTAGAGTTGCATAGGCATAAAAATCTTCGATAATTTGAATAAATATGGAAAAATCTGCATATTTATGTTGGTTTTCTTCTTAGCTTTATAGCTAATGCCGTCTTGCGCCCATGCGCAGATATTTCGAGGCGATTGTTGAGTGGAGTGCTTCGACACGTTTTGTCGTTTGGGAGTTTTTCGGAGCATAGAGCTTCTTCTGCGACGAATAAAGCTTGCGGGGCATATTAAATCTGCTCGTGGTTTTCGTTGTTGACTTGAGAATTTCTGTGCGCTAAAAGAAATATTCGTAAGCACACCAGTTTCGCGCTAAAGTTTGCCCTGCTACTTTTAGCACGGAGTTGGATTAAATCTAGTTGCTTGTTGCATCCGGTTTTCCTTGAAGTCCTTGAATTTTTGAACGTCATTTAAATAGAAGTACTGGGTAACAAAATTACTCATCCGAAAATACATGGATCTGCTGAAATGCCTTGCGGGCTGAAACAGCAAGTCCTCGCAAATAAGAGACTGTCTTCAGGCTGCTCCTTTGTTTGAAAATAGATAAAATAATAGGCTATTGTTTTCTAAACAATATCCATTGTTTAATGACATTTCCCTGAATAAAAAATCCTGAATTTTGTATGTGATGATCCTCTGTCACAGACAAGTAAAACCAAACAGAAAAAGGTGTTTTTTTTTAAACATCAAAACGGATGGTGGTGTGAGCATAGTCTGCGTTTGATGTTTGTTTGGTTACCGGAGAGTGACGGCTCAACAAGAAAAGTAGTGTTACTTCTAACAAACAAGCAGTAATGTATGTTTCGTAAAGAAAAACATTTGCTAACATTTAGATATCAAAAGGCAATCAAAGAGTTATACATATTTTAACAAAGTTTAGAGTGATTCAAACAGTAAGATTTCCTGTGATATCACGTGCGGTGAAATCAGTTCTTCGCGTGAAATTCTAAAAAAAGTGAGAAAACTGTTAATTTAAAAAAAGAAAAATCCTGATGAATAGGGCAAAAAATTTTGTTTTTATTGGGACTGACAATGCCCACGGACAGCGGAGCTGGTTTTTCAAGTTTCTTTACAGGAGCGACTATATCGGGATTTTAAACGCAAATTTGGAAGAAACTAGCCAACCCGTGGTGTCTGAGGAGGAAGTGGCGTGCAGGAAGAGTTTCTTTATATTGTACATTTGAAACAACTTAGCCAAAGCATACCTTTGCAAGATTTGCAGCAATTTTTCGACATCCAGGCACTGTTGGTTTTGCATTCTCCTTTCTTTGCCCAGTTTTGGCATTCTTGTCTGTCATACTCTTTCCTTTTATCGCAGCCAGCCATGCCTGAAGCAAAGACCATTAGCTACATCAAGACTAACGTTTCACGATGCGGGCACAATTTGAAAACTGAATTTTTGCTGGCGTTCACATGATACCGTAGGATAGGATACCATTTTCAAATTGTGCCGTCCAGTGTTCCGTTTTCAAAATGTGCCGTTTTCAAAATGTGCCGTTTTCAAATTGTACTGACACATTGTTATGCCGTATTCGTGTAAACGAGAGGCCATAATCCATAACATGTTCCGTTTGTTCCGTGCCTCCATCATGTGAACGTAGTCTAAATTGACAAAACTGAACAAGTTAAATGATAAATCCGAATAACAAAGTAAGCGTCTAAATCGTTCGTTAAGCATTACAGCACCAAATGTGTTACTGAAACAACTGATAGCGTAATTTTCCGTTCTATTTTCGATCGAGGGTCCTTGCCAAACGATTATTTAAACAGTTTCTTCAACATACGAAATTTGTTTTTCAATCAATGTTAACCGTTCTGCCACGTCCTGACAAAAAGAAAATAAGTGCACAAAGCATTTCTGCCCCCCCCCCCCTCGAATCCTAGTGATGAATAGCGCATGTGCAGTAATTTGCTCATTCTTGTCAATTAGTTATACTTACTTTTGCAAGATTTACAACAGTTCATCCACATCCATCCCCCATTTTTTTCGCATTCACCTATGGCTGCCCATATTGGACATTCATTTTCATCATATTCTTTCCTTTCATCGCAGGTAGCCATTTCTAATAAAAGCAAGGCACAAGTAATCATTTAGTTAATAGTACGACCCCATTTAACGTATATGCAGTACAGTGTGCAGTATAGTGGTGGATATTTGATACAGTGGAAAGATACCATCAATACAATGGTGGATGTTCAGTGAAGTGGAGGGGTACCATGAGCACAGTGAAGGGATACCATGTGTTGCGTGGAGGGCTACCTACAGTACAGTGGTGGATGTTCAGTACAGTGGACGGATACCTTTAGTACGGTGGTACCGTCCCTTGAGTTGGGGGGGATACCATGAGTACAGTGGTGGATGTACAGTAGAGTGGATGTTCTATGAAATACACTGTTTTCATAAGAAACTCTCGTCTATAAGAAACCCAGTGCTAAGATCAAGTTCGAAGTTGAATTGAAATGCTACTTGAATTCTCACTGGACGTTTTGAAAATATTTAGGCTGCCGGGTGATCATTATTATTATTAGTGATCATTATGAGTGTCCTTACTTACTTCTGCAAGACTTGCAACAGTTTCTCCACATCCAAATTTTGTTTTTGTCGCATTCGCCTTTGCTTGCCCATATGGGACATAAATCCTCATCATGCTCTTTCGTTCTATCGCAGTGACTGTTGTCTAAAAAATTGATTAGAATATTGAAGTTCCTCTCAACGTTTGATTAAGCCCGACAAAAAAAAAATAGTAGGTCATATCGAGAAAAGGTGTTTTATTAAGGCCTAGTTTAGACAGCGCATTATGGGCGCAGCGAATTAAATTATTGTCTAAAAATCTGTCTAAGTGTCAATTTAATTCGCTCATAATGCGCTGTATAAACCAACCACTTTTTGATGCGCTCTGAATTAAATTCGCTGTCTAAATCCATCATGTAGTTTAGAGCGCTCTGACAGCGCATCATTTGTGATGCAAGCTGAATTTAATTCGCCGCGCCCATAATGCGCTGTCTAAACTAAGCCTAAGAATCCAAATTTAAGAGACGGTGCCTCGTTAGGAAATAGGAATCAGAACCAGGGAAATTAGGGTCTGCTACTGTTGGAGGTCAGTTAGCAGAGAATATTCAAAATCCTCTAGTTGTTAATGTGATAAATGAAAACGAAAATTCGAATGTGTTAAGTATTGAAAGTAACGAAGTAACTGTAGCTCGTGTTGAAGAAAGTAATAGTGAAGTCAGTGCTATTAATCCGTCTGTAGAAAGTGTCTTAATTCAAGGTACGCAAGAAATTTGGTTATTTGGTCCGACAAGTATACCTAACGGTTTTTTAAACGACACACCTGCTAAAATGTTAGTCGATACTGGTGTGTCACTGACCATTGTCAACGAGTAATTTCAACGTTCCCACATCGCGAATATTCCGCTAAAGGCTGGGGAAGTGATTGCTACATCAGTGACCGGGGAGCCTGTAATGTTTAAGGGAATTTAGTCGTCTTCTTTGAGGATTGGCAAAAATGTGGCGTTCCAGGATTTTTATGTTGCTTCTGGGTTTGGCACGACTGTGTGCTGACCAGTCAGTTGCGATAAACTGGTTCCAGAAAATCGCCGATCGCCAACTAGTAGTCGGCGGCTAGTAGTCGTATTCACACTGCAAGTTATACCGCATTGGCACTGCAAGTTAAGGCGGTCTAAATTAAACCAGTTTAACAAATGTTGGGTTCCGATTGGTCAATCAAGGGAAATTGATTGGTGGAGATTTAACTTGGTTTAAATAAAGCTGGTTTAAATGTCAGTGTGAAAACAGTATTTAACCGGTTTAAATTAAACCAGTTTAACAAATGTTGCGTTCTGATTCGTCAATCAAGGGATTCGAATTGATTTGATTGGTGGAAATTTAACTTGGTTTAAATAAAGCTGGTTTAAATGTCAGTGTGAAAACTGTATTTAACCGGTTTAAATTAAACCAGTTTAACAAATGTTGCGTTCTGATTCGTCAATAAAGGGGTTCGAATTGATTTGATTGGTGGAAATTTAACTTGGTTTAAATAAAGCTGGTTTAAATGTCAGTGTGAAAACTGTATTTAACCGGTTTAAATTAAACCAGTTTAACAAATGTTGCGTTCTGATTCGTCAATCAAGGGGTTCGAATTGATTTGATTGGTGGAAATTTAACTTGGTTTAAATAAAGCTGGTTTAAATGTCAGTGTGAAAACTGTATTTAACCGGTTTAAATTAAACCAGTTTAACAAATGTTGCGTTCTGATTCGTCAATCAAGGGGTTCGAATTGATTTGATTGGTGGAAATTTAACTTGGTTTAAATAAAACTGGTTTAAATGTCAGTGTGAAAACTGCATTTAACCGGTTTAAATTAAACCAGTTTAACAAATGTTGCGTTCTGATTCGTCAATCAAGGGGTTCGAATTGATTTGATTGGTGGAAATTTAACTTGGTTTAAATAAAACTGGTTTAAAGTATTTCAGTATGAAAACTGAAATAACGTTGTATTAACGTTTCCTTAATTTCGAATCGTATCACAGTTTGATAATGGCATTCGTCAATGGTTGTCGAAATATCACTTGAAAATTAAACAAGGTTAGAAAATCCACAGTGATGTTCTTAATTTATTTACTTGTCTATCTAAACTAAAATGATGTCGTTCAATAATTAGTATGAAAACTGTAGCTATAGGTCTGCCTATTAAGCCTGGCTTAACGAATAAGCTTTATATAATACCAAATCCCTTCAATGTAAAGCTGACTGGAAAGAATGGCATTATACCTTTGCAAGATGGGCAACAGTTTTTCCACATCCAATCTCTGCTTTGGTTTTTCTCACAATGTCCTCTGAAAGCCCAACGCCGGCATCGAGTAATGTTGTATTGGGCCTCTTTACCACAGCTGATCATTTCTGCAATGTAAAATGTCTCTAACCCTTGCCTCTTTTCTTACGTTCTATTTTTTGAGTATTTTGTTGTAACTATAGTTACATATATGGTTATAAAGCAATGTGTTTGCTGTCAGTCAGTTGTTGTCTTTGATGTCTCTGTGAACTCAAGTTCCTCTTGAAGAACTGAAGAAATCTATATCGAAGAAACTCTTGTTTTTGGACATTGAAATCTTGGAACCTTATCGTTGGAATTGTATATCTTGTTGGAATTATATTACTGGAAATTGTTATATTCATGATGAACCGATGGGAATCTTATGGATCAAGGATTATCGCTGAATTATAAAACTTGGAACATTCAACTGACTAAAGCAGACAGAACGGACAAATACAAACACATGTATGATTACTCTTGTTGTATCTCAGGTGATAGAATTCTTGTTTCTTTGTGTTATATTTTGGTGTTATATTCGTAGTTATTTTGTCGCGAATGTTAAGCCTGAAGCAGGTAATTTTCTACATTCAGTAGCTAATCTAAGTGCCACGTCACGTTATTCGCTTCGTTCACGTGTTCACCTTCGTATTCAATGAGTTGTTTCAATACTGTTTAGGCAGGGAAATATCTGTAACCATCTAGCAAACTGCCTAATCACAAATTTTCCACTTGATCTGAGTTTAATTTGACAAGGCGGATCGAAAGCCGTTTGGCGCTTTTCTGGGCGTGGTCTCTAAGTCACGTGATCGATGACGTCATTTTTAACGGTTCGAAAAAATCAAAAATCGACATTTCCTCATTTCAATGGTACCATTCGATAGGAAATGGAACGGCGAGAAAAATATTCTAAAAGGCCTTGGCTATCAGACGCACGGTTTATGAATTAAATGCTGTAGAAGGTGCCGCAGCGATTGAGTTCTGATGCGAGAAAATAATGGGTCAAAGCACTAAAGTTTTGAGCCATAATAACAGCATCAAATTATAACATTAAGAACATTAAACAGCAACAGAATAATGCAATAGAATGAATTTTAAGTCATGTCGGGTTAGTGTTTAGAACGTTTATATGGTGAACCTTGCCTTCAAAAGAACCAATCGTCGTCAGAATCGTCACTGGAATGAAAGTCGGATACTTCCGATTCGCTTTCATTATCAGTCATAGCTTCAGTTTGTAGTTTATCGGTTGCAGAGTCGTCCTGCATGCATTTTATTTTATCAACATCGTCATTACCCTCATTGGTATCTCTTAAACGTTCACAAAGAACAATTGGTTTGGGTCTCTTTCTCGCATTCCTTTTCTTTCTCCTTTTCGGGCTCGGCGAATCCTCACTTTTGGATGCTTCAGAAACTTGTGGGTAAGCCTATTGCTCGTCATTCTGCTTGCAAATAAGCCAATGAGGCACCAGAAAATCTTGCTCTTCATTCCTTTTCCATCCCTCTTCTTCGTCATATTGATGGTATTTCCATATTTCCAACAAAAACCAATCTATCACAATCAGAAATAATAAAAAAGAACGAACACTCCAGATTAGTTACGCCCCAGTAGCTATCATACTGCGTTCAATGTCCCGCTACGATTGTCAGCGATTCACCATATTTGGTATGCACGTAAAAATTACAAAATTTTCTAGTAAAAGTACAATAAATCAAAACAACAACAGCAACAACAACAAGATAGCAATGATAATCCTAGGCCGATTCCTAGGTGCATAGTAGATTCCCCGTCAATCAGCATTACCACATTTTCTCCTGGTACCATCTGTAATGCTACTCGACATGTAATTTTCGTTTATCATTGCAACAATTGCTGGCATTGAACTTTTCGGTTGTTGCGAAATCCGGAGAAGATTGCCAGTCCTTTATCTGTATGTTATTTTGGCTTCAAGGGACCGCAGTGACATGGCCTTTCACATGGACGCAGAATGCCTGCTGTCGTTGCAATCGACAACTGGAACTTCGCGAACCGGAATTCTTCAAAACTTCTTCCATGCTTATATTTGCTACGATTGTTCCAACTGTCTGGCAGTCTTCTTTTGGAAAGTCATTCTCATCTCAAAAGGATGACAAAAACGATGCTTCGAGCAATGTGCATGTCTTTAGAAACATCTTGATAAATTTCCAGTCCGATCTGTTCAACTGGATCTATCCATTATATCTATAGATCTAATAAATATCCATCCATTTTCAATTTCAATTTTTTGACATGATCAGCGTACCTTTGTCCTTTTGCGCCATTTCCTTATGCCCTGAAAAGTCTTGCAGTTACCTTCTCATATTAGACTTAAGCAGAATAGGAATGTGTTTTGTTTTTACCAATGTATTAACTGCATCTATGCAATCTATATTGGTGCTGGATCCTGCTCAAAATGGGCCTGCTTTTCCCTTACATTCTTTGTTGAAGAGCTTGGTATACTAGGTAACCGCGTATTTGTGAATTCATATCCTGTCAGACTAGCACCAAAAACCTTTTTCATTGAGTCTAGATATGCAGGATGCTCCTCAGTTTTTATTTCTTGCAAGTAAATGTGTTGGTTACAGCAGTACTTGGCATGATTGGGATGTGTGCGAAACCAGGCATTGCGATGAGAAAACGTCATTGCTGCTGGCGCGCAAGGGTGCGCGATCAATCCGCAATGCTTAGTTTTGCACAGGATGGCCAATGCAAATGCTCTGCTTTTCAGATGCGGCTCAGCTTGAAGGTTGCTTTACTTGAAGGCAGTAACCACCTTGTTTGCAAGCAGAAATAGGACGAGAAATAGGAAAGCTTACACTCATTTTTAAGCACAATGCTGGTACAGATGTCATTTGTTGGAAATATGGAAATACCATCAATATGACGAAGAAGAGGGATGGAAAAGGAATGAAGAGCAAGATTTTCTGGTGCCTCATTGGCTTATTTGCAAGCAGAATGACGAGCAATAGGAAAGCTTACCCACAAGTTTCTGAAGCATCCAAAAGTGAGGATTCGCCGAGCCCGAAAAGGAGAAAGAAAAGGAATGCGAGAAAGAGACCCAAACCAATTGTTCTTTGTGAACGTTTAAGAGATACCAATGAGGGTAATGACGATGTTGATAAAATAAAATGCATGCAGGACGACTCTGCAACCGATAAACTACAAACTGAAGCTATGACTGATAATGAAAGCGAATCGGAAGTATCCGACTTTCATTCCAGTGACGATTCTGACGACGATTGGTTCTTTTGAAGGCAAGGTTCACCATATAAACGTTCTAAACACTAACCCGACATGACTTAAAATTCATTCTATTGCATTATTCTGTTGCTGTTTAATGTTCTTAATGTTATAATTTGATGCTGTTATTATGGCTCAAAACTTTAGTGCTTTGACCCATTATTTTCTCGCATCAGAACTCAATCGCTGCGGCACCTTCTACAGCATTTAATTCATAAACCGTGCGTCTGATAGCCAAGGCCTTTTAGAATATTTTTCTCGCCGTTCCATTTCCTATCGAATGGTACCATTGAAATGAGGAAATGTCGATTTTTGATTTTTTCGAACCGTTAAAAATGACGTCATCGATCACGTGACTTAGAGACCACGCCCAGAAAAGCGCCAAACGGCTTTCGATCCGCCTTGTCAAATTAAACTCAGATCAAGTGGAAAATTTGTGATTAGGCAGTTTGCTAGATGGTTACAGATATTTCCCTGCCTAGTTCCAATTTGTTCACATCCTTCGCAAATTGACGCATAAGGTACAATTTATGTGAGTTTTTACTGCAAATAAATGGAACCGGATTCAAAAGTGAAAAGTTTTTTAACGATTTTTATTTTATATGAATAAGTTCTTTAAACTTGACGGCTTTCTACATGTAGGTCCCATATTAAGTGATTCTGTATAAGAAAGGTGTATGGACAATCATGCTAATCAAGACTTAATTGAAATCAAGGGGAAGTGTCTGACAGAGTCTCACCTTTGCAAGATTTACAGCAGTTTTCCCACATCCATGTGCTGTTTGTCTCGCACTTCCCATACCTAGCCCAGTGCTGACATTTGGCTCTGTCATATTGTTTCTTTTTATCGCAGTCACCAAATCCTGCAACGAAAATTGCTGTTCAACGGTCTGCTCTCGACAACGGTCTGCTCTTAACGCTAAACCCAGGGCAGCGACCTCGGGGGGGGGGGGGACTTAAAAGTTTTGGGGGTACGGGGACGTGCCATTATTTAGGGGTACCTTTTTTCTAAAAAGTGTGGAATTATCGATATCGTTTTCAGAATTATGTGCGGCATTATGGGTACCATTTGAGGAAACATGCAGAATTATGGGTACTTATGTGGAGAAAGATTGAAGAATTAAGCGTAGCATTTACAAAATGTGCAGTCTAAAATAACTCTTTGGACTATCAGCAAGGTTGCCCTTTAAACATTACTTGCTTTTCATCAGATGATTTTGTTATCTGAAAATGTTCTTCGCCTTCCAGAATATTGGGCATAACATACATCGTGTTTGCTGAATTATGGGTGACAATTTTTATCAGGTTTGCGAAATTATGGGTCACAATTTTTCAGATGTGGGCTGAATTATGGGTCCAAATTTTGGACTGAAATGGCACGTCCCCGTCAAAAACTAGGCTTAGATAACCCCCCGAGGCAGCGACACTGGCAAGAGTGATAATTTTGTAATGAAAGAGGAAACTAACCGATTTGGACCCCGTTTACACTCTATCGGTACCACACCGGTACGATTTGACACCGGCATGAAACCATGCCGGTGTGGGTTTTTTATCATCCCGTTTACACGATACCGGTGTGATTTCATGTCGCTTTGGTTAAACAATGGCTGTGACATCATAGAGCTTAATTTTGTGATTTTTGGCTAAGGCCTAAGCTCTAACAAAGAACAAAACCAAAAAATAAACCAAGAGAGCTAATTGCAAACAGTCCCCGCCGCTCGAGGCAAACAAATTTTAGCAACCAGCTATTATTTCATCGATGTAAATAAAAAATACACGAAAATGCCGTGTCAGAAGTCGAATAAAGCCAAGTGAAAACTATTTTAAATTGTATACATAACGACGCTCCTGTATTGTGTAGCAAGTTATATTTTTGATTGATTGATTGATTGATTGTAAGACGAGAAAAAGCAACTAAATTTACTTCAATCGACAAGGAAAATCAATTTTCATGATATCTCATCAGAAAAACAATTAATAAAGAAAAAATTTCAGTATAATTCCTATCCTAAAAGCAATCGAAGTGAAACCGATATGAAATCCTATCGGTAGCATGCCGGTATGGGGTGTTTACACGATGTCGCTATCACACCGGCATGAAATCGTACCGGTGTGGCTATCGACATGTGTTTTCACACCTTTTATGCCGGTGTGGTACCGATATCGTGTAAACGGCTCGTCTAAAAACAAAAGATTCGACACCGGTGTGATATCAAACCGGTGTGGTACCGATATCGTGTAAACGGGGTCTTGGGCTTCATTTAATTGAGGTTAAATTAATGAACACACTGAGAAAAGCCTTGTGGTAAGGCTTAGATAATTGACCAAATTTGAAATTAAGATCCAACCGATTGAATCTTGACCTAACTAAAAAGGAAGTGAAGCCAGCAAGATGCATTTGCTCATAGATTTTGTGCCTCTTTGTAGGTGGAATTAAAAATTTTACTCTCCTAAAGCTGAAGAACTCAGATCTCTTGAGCCTGAAAATGGACAAAAAGATGTAAAAACAGCCATCCTGGGTTTCGTTAGTCGAATTTCGATGATTCTTATAGCCGATTGTAAAATAGTTTTTGTCCACATTGAAAACCACAAGTAAATTCACTCTTATCTTGAACGTATTCTGAAGAAGCTATTAAGTCTTCTTACTTTTGCAAGATTTACAACAACTTCGCCACATTCTTTCACTATTTGTTATGCATTTTCCTTGGCTTGCATATACTGAACATTTCTTCGCATCGTACTCTTTCTTTTTGTCACAGTCACCCATACCTACAAAGAAATTAATCGCTCAAAGGGGAAAGCATTGGTCGAACGTCAAAGGTGAAAGTGAAAGGTGAAAATGAAAAATTTAAGGTGAAAGGTGAAAGTGAAATGTTGTTTTTAGCTCGGATCTCAGTAGTAGGTGAACTACAATTTTGGAAAAAAGTCATAAGACAAACTTGAGTTCCCAATAATATGCCTTACCTTTGGATTTCACCTCTCCTCCCCCCCCCTAACTCAATGCTGATCAAATGGCGTGGAATGTTTTCATTATCACTCAACATTGATCCAAGGGGGGGAGGGTAATTATTGATTAGCGAGCCTTCACTCAAGGAATTGCAAGACAAAATCGGAATATTCTGTTTGTCTCATTAAATTTTGTCCAAGATTGTAATCGAGCAATGAACCCTGGCTTTGATGCTACTGTGACAGGGATTCCAACCCCGATCTCTCTATCTCACTGAGCCTCTGATAAGCCAGCTGCATTAGACCACGACGTCACAGAACGTTTTCAGCCTAGCATTATTTTTCATGCTAAATAGTTGCTTGACTTCTAGAAAAGGCATATATAGTCTAGTTTCTTCATATATGAATGTTCCCAAAACCAACAACATGTTGCTTTGAAACATACATAAGAATTTTGGCCAACATTTTCACCAATCAATTTGAGCAAAATTGATGTGGTTGTACGGTTTACTACGTCTCGCCAACATGTTGGCACAACATATCATATTTTGGCTGTTATTTCTGAGACCTTGAAATGAGAAATAGATCTAAGCTGGCGGTTGAGTTGGACCACGAGTTTTTCCTTATTCAGCTGCTTCCTTTTTCAGCCAAAGTTTTGCAAAAGACCATTTGTATATGACGTCAGCAACCCAGAGCACCTCAGATTTTGTTAGGGTATGACAGACTATACCAACATGTTGGCCTATTTTCAGCCAACAGGTTGGCCAACAATGTTGGAACGGTTTGCGCCCGTCAATATCATGCACCTAGTGTGGATAATTTCGATTTTATTACGGAATATGGCCACTGAAATGGCTTTCGAATACCCCATAAAAAGAATCTTTATGCACAGTCGAATCTCTCCTATCAAGATGAAATAAGAGAACGAAGATAGTCTAACTAAATCTTGTCACTTTAGCCCATTTTAACTCATCTTTTTTGAAATTTCTGCGTGCATATTATAACTGAACAACTTCAACTATAATTTCATCATCGGGACATTGATGATTCTGTTGATATAATTTTTTCATCAGTCCTTCCAAAAGAAATCTAAATTATCTCTTTTTATTATCAGGGTATTTGGTGTCTTGCATAGGTTTATCCTAAGCAAAGAACTTCTATTCCGAGATTAAACTGCAATAATAACCTATAGTAGTCTTGTTACCAAAACAGAAATCTCGTTAAAAAATTTTGAGCTTCTCCTGCGTTTCTCATGCGTGTTTCCTGTGTTTCTACGTCTCTTTAAACATACCTTTACAAAATTTGCAACAGTTCTGCCACATCCATACACTATTAGTCTCGCATTTTCCTGTTCTTGACGATTTATGACAGTAAGAATCGCTGTGATGTTTCTTTTTGTTACAATCACCCATTTCTAGGAAACGATATTAAACAGAATATGAAGCCTTTTTCACACAGTGCAGTATAGACGAGATTGATCACACCAGTCACGCCGCGGAGGAGTGTGCCACAGCAGCGGCAACCACGAAACGTCGCTCTCAATTATCAAAAGGAGGAAATTGCAGTGGTTTGGATGTGTCACTCCCAAACTGAACAACTCAATATAGCCAACACCATTATGTATAGCATGGCAGGATACCCAGAGCACGAGACAAAGGAAGACCAAAATAAAATTGGATGGCTAACATCATGGAATGGCCAAACCTGTCTGCATACGATGCTGAAAAGATTGCTAAAAAATAAATAAATCCATAATAAAAAAATAATGGTAATAGTGGTAATGTCTGGTGGAAGACATCAGAGTGCACCTAGGACCGCAAATAGCTTGGATATTGATAATAATAGCTCGAACATTCATCTCTACAGAGCTTATAGGAAACAGTTGCTCGTGGTCTCAAAACAGAGTCCAGAAAAATGTTCAACCTTCCTCCAGACAAAATACAAGTAGTTGAAAACCTTCCTCACTTAATAATGAAATATAGACGTGTTTCGGGTGTGGCAAAAGATTTTCGTTTGTTATAACTGACCTTCCTCCGGTCAATGACCTTGTGACCGTAACCTTTTCCTGACTCTGTCTCAAAAGTGCTCAGGTCAACTGCTTCTGCCGTTAAACGGGAACAAGTTTTCAAAAAGTGCCACATCACTTATGTTTAGTGGTAAGTTGCGATAAATTAGTTCCAAAAATTGCTCATTTGCAATCTGTAACTAGTTCTGACGTGGGCGTATGCAAAGCTTTAAAAACAACATAATTACTTTTGCATGATTTGCAACAGCGGTCCCACATCCAAAGGTTGTTCTTTTCACATTCTCCTCTTTTTGCCCAGTAAGGACACCATGGACTTGACTCCTTTCTCTGACATTGAGAAAGCCTTCCTGGAATATAAGAAAATATACTTTCAACAATTTCGCACATGATCATTTATTGTTTTACAGCTTTTCTTTAGCTTTTAGCTTATCCTTTCCCTGACATTGAGAAAGCCTTTCTGAAATGTACACTCTTTTTACTTTATAAGAACAATTTTATAAGAACATGAACCTGGATTTTGCCCAGATTTTAAGAACAAATTAAGAACAAGCTGGGGCTGGCCTTTTCAAAAGCCCTAGGAATATCAGCTGAATATGTTAGTAAAAAAGTAAGACTGAATGTAAAATTCAAGCAAACAAAGAAATAGACAAAAATGCTGCATTTTCAAACAAACCTAGCACCACCCCAAACATTCATTGAAAAATATAGATATCTAAGTAACAAAGGAATTAGGGACAGATTAAGACCATTTCAGTCTCAAAAACGGCAAAAATTTAAGAACAGCCAGCCTCAATCGAAATTTCCTGGTTCTTATAAAAAAAGAGTGTAAATAGATTTATTTTCGATAATTTTGCATGTGGCCCACCTAAAAAGATGAAATTTTTTCTAAAAAATTGTTTTAAATCGTCACAAAGAGTTTTAGACATTTTCTTAAGCTTTTAGCTAATCCTTTCTCAAACATTGAGAAGCATTTCTAAAAAAAAGAAATATATTTTTAACTATTTTGTAAATCACCACAAAGAGTTCTAGAGATTTTCTTAAGCTTTTAGCTAATCCTTTCTCAAACATTGAGAAGCATTTCTAAAAATATGAAATATATTTTTAAAAATTTTGTAAATCGCCAAAAAGAGTTCTAGAGATTTTCTTTATCTTTTAGCTAATCCCTTCTCTGACACTGAGAAAGCATTTCTTAAATATAAGAAATTATATCTTCAACAATTTTGCGTATCAGCACATTAGCTTTCCTTTTAGCTTTTAGTTAATCATCTCTTTCTCTAGCCTGCGTCACAGACCATAACATACGAAAGGTTAACCTTTTTCTGCCATTGAGAAAGCTTTTCTAAAATATAAGACATTTATTTTCAACAATTTTGCATCTGAGATCATACAGTTTCAGCTTTTTTTTAGCTTTTAGCTTATTCTTTCTTTCTTTCTGACATATAAGAAATTTATTTTTCAACAATTTCGTGTATGGTCAATACAGCTTTTCCTTTAGCTTTTAGCAAATGCTTTCTCTGCCTTGAAAGCCTTCCTGCAATATAACGAAATAGATTTTCAAATTTTTAAGCTTTTCTTATTGCCGTTAAGAAAACTATCCAACAAGTAGCGAACCTTTGCAGACAGCACAACATGTTTTGAGCATAAAGCCTGGATTAAGATGACATTGTCCATAGTTAGCCCAAAAGCGACATTGTTTACTTTGATCAGTGCAAGCTAAAAAAAAACAAGAACATTATTTAGAATTTCATTCAGAGTAATCCCCGTTTAGCTAGCAAACTCTTTAAGCAAGGCTAACGTCGACATTGCGCAAAGTCAGAACTAGTTGCTGACTGCTACTCGGCGATTTTTCGGAACTTATTTATCGCCATTTTTCTCTCTTTTTCTCTGACCTGCCAACATAAGCGCGCTGGCAACAAGTTGGTATCTACACTTACTGTCGAAAAGTATCGCACCACCTTTCTCCAAATGGCGGCTAGCTGATGGCTCTCTGCCTAAAGCAAGCTATTTTCAACACCAAGACAACAGGGCTCAGGGGCCCCATGACTAACGATTTTGGTGGGAAAATATTCGCCATTTTACTGGCTTTACGCTCGAATTAAAAGTAACGGACAGTTAAAATGTTTTGACAGAGAAATTCGTCGAGAAGTTGGAGCAGTGTCTTCAAAATATTTAGGAAAATCTCTTTCAACTGGTGTCAAATTAAATGATAAATTGATGAGTTAACTTGCAGAAATCGACTAAATTTTGCTCCTATCCGAAGAAGAATTCTCTGACCTTTATTTTGATAACCAAATGTTTAGTTGCTTCAGTTGTATCAGTTGCTTTTGACGACAACAAGTCGACACAAACTCCAGAAAGTTGAGCAGGTTTTACTTCTACGATTAGTTGACAACTGATTCCCGTCAGTCGCAATTGACCTTAAAGTTCTTTCGACAGCGACCAACGGTGTCCTATAATCTCTGACTAGTTTTTGCAATAAGTTTCGTCGTATCGTTGGTCGATAAAGCTTGGCTTTTCTCTAGGTTGCTAAAATATTTCATTATTGTTTAAATTCATGAAGCCCGAGCGTTGGCCTTACTCCACCAAAATTAGACGCAAAGTCTCAACTCCTTTGTGGTAAGGGCAAACGTAGTAATAATTTCAGTGTACATCGATACATCTAACTGAAGAGCCTGGGCTTATTGTTGGAATTTTCTCATTCTTGTCTGATTCAACGCCATGCATATATCGACGAATTTGACTTACTTTTCTTTTCTGGCTTTGGCCTAGGTTTTTCCGCTTTTCGTCTCGGTATCCCTTCTGCAATTTGAAAGATAAAATTAAAGTAAGCTTGTGACTGACCTATTACTTCATTGATTTGCACACTGATACTGAGTAAAGAAATTACACAACTTAAATACATATAGCAGGAATAACGAAGAACGAAAGCAAGAGGGCTATAATGCTACATGTCATTCACCCTAGAGTTAAGCTAATAAATAGTAAAGGCACAAACTATTCTGCGACAGAATCATTCTGTGAATATTCCAGACTCACACGCTTTTTTAAAAAAGAATCTAGCTCAAGTCCTAGTTCTCAAAGATCCTTGTTTTTAGACCACTTTTCGAGTCGATTGTAGTTCTTAAAGTTTCATAATATTTCCTTTTATTTTAACAGCATATTCAGTGTCATAAGCAAAGCTCGGGACTAGTCGAGGAAACATCTGATACATGCGTAATGAACAATTTATGTGATTTTTGATTGCAAATGAATGGATTTGGCTTTCTAATTCTTGATTCATTGCAGTTATAAAAGCATTCAACATTGAAAAGTTTCTTAGTGATTTTCTCTTTAGTAGTATAAGTTCTTTAAATTGTCGGGCCTTCTACATTTAGGTTCCTTATCAAGTGATTCTTTATAAAAAAGCGTGTACCACATTGCTGAACTGAACTGCATTGCTGTGTTATGGTTTGAACGCCTTGTTCATCTGCTCCTGGACATTGTGCTAAATTCTCAACCAGACATATTCTGTGCTTGCTCTTATGGCATTCACCATTCAATGATTCAATGCATATCGACCAATCAGACCACTCTGTCCATATCGTGCCCGGCTTGTCTAGAATAAAGAAGAAAAATAAATCTACGAAAACGTGTTTTTTTTTATAAGAAAGTAGTGCTCAACATCTTAAGAACTTAAGAAAGTTCAATACTGGATTCTTGAAACTTAAGAAAGTTCTGTTTCGTATTTTTACTCGTAACGTTTTATTTTCGCTCTTCTGTCCAGTCGCTCATCTTGCTATTAAACAAGTCTTATGATTTTTTCTATGGATAATTGGTGTTTGTGCAATGTATACAGTGCCTTAAACTGTGCATTCGCAGAAATACTGCATTCCAAGATTTTTTCTAAAATAGTCACAGGAAAGGTTTTGTACTGAAACATGAAATATCTAAGAAAGTTTCAATGCTGGCCCAACAAAAACATTCTTATAAAACGAACAAACGTGTATGTGACAAGTCTGTACGGGCTAAAGTTCAGAAAGCCGAGTTTGAAATGTTTTTCAATGCTGCTGAAACAGCTTTTATCACGTACTTGATAAAATAGACTATGCAGAAAACAAAGCTAGGGTTTTTTTAAAAAGATTGGTAAAATGAGATCCTTTACATTTGCAGGTTTTAGTGCCTGCATACATCAAAACCAGAAGACCTCATCTCTGTAGACAGAAAGAGTTCATTCTCACTCAATCCCATACTCCAAGGCCCCAATCAAATTTCCTCGAACCTCAACCCTCAGATTGATTTCGACCCTGGTTCTGGCTAGAATCAGTACAAAAGTGCCAATGCTTCGCTCGATGTGGCTGTTGTCTTTTGTACAATCGCTCAGAGTGGAGCAGAATTTAGGGGCTCATGTAGTAAGTCTAGCTACCAGCCACAAAAATTTGCCCAGAAAAAGACAATTTTTGTCTAGTAATCAAAACAAGATGTGTATTCCGAAAGCAAAGGTTCTAGACAAAGAATTTTTTCATTATACATGTCAGGATAATTTCAAATAGTTATAAACAATTATTAACTTGCACATATAGTTTCCGGCTTCTTTGGTGTGAAGTTTTGAAGAAATTGTGTTATCACCCATCTGTTGTTACAGGTAGTGCGGAGTAATCGACAAGATCGAAGGGTCGAATATGGACAGCGAAGTTTTATGTAAATCCCTATTCACCCTGATGAGTAGGTTGGTGCTTAGTTGGAGTCCTTAACTGAATTCTATTGGTGATCTCAGGGTGTACCCGAAGAGCTGACTGGTTTTCAACAGATCAGTGAGTCAGCTCCTCCACATTTCTGGTTGGTGCATTTTGGTCTGCATCTTGCAATATGTTTTGCCTCAAGGTGAATTTCCGCGGAGTACGGAAAGATTCGTCGTATCTCTTTTGAAAGTTTACTTCAAGTCAACTTTTTCACGGAGTTCGCGTATCAAAGCAATATGGCGAGTCAAGCCCTAAGCCATGTAAACAGATCGCAAAGCTTACGCGTACTGTGTCTGTATCAAACTTCCGATTCGTGTCGGAACGCATTTTAAGTTTGTTAAGTGTGAAATCCATATTTAGTTGTTTCGTTCTGTTTCTGAGTTGTTACTCTTAGATGTTTCAGAGAAAATTGCCTTTTTAAGTAGCTATATTTTAAAACATGTTCCTCTATAATAAGTCCGCTAGTTGCATGCAACTTTGATGATACATTTTGAATATTATTAGCTAGTAAAGTTATTACCGTGGCAATGATACATTGCATTGATCTTTTTAATGTCATACGTTGATAAACGGCTTCCACCAATATCCATCTTTGGATTGTGCTTTGCTTCAATCGTTTTTCTACCATTCTTTGAGAACGTTCTTTTGGAATAATGCATAATGGACTGGTAGTCGTAAGGATGTCCAAAATCATAGCTCTGCGATCTAATTCTTTTTTCGAAGTTTGACAATAGACCTTTATAAAAGATAAGGCAATAATGAAGAAAACACGCTTCTTGGCTTCCACGCACCTCGATTACAAGACACAGCTGCTTGTATAGAGACGTAAGGCCCTGGTCAAACGATCACACATTTGTTAGAAAGCAAATTCAAAATGTTTGACCAACAATGCTTGATCTTTAAGCCAGGGCCTAAACCGTTGTAAATACAGTTGACATTCGCTATCTCGACTGCCCGCTATCTCGAACATTCGCTATCTCGAACGATTTTCCATTTCCCCTCGTTTTGGTATAAGGGTTTGTATAGAAAACTCATCCGCTATCTCGAACCCCGTTATCTCGAACATTCGCTGTCTCGAACCATTTTCGATTTCCCATGGAGGAAAACCTGCTCTTTATCTCGAACTTTTACAAATTTTCTGCTGAGCTAGCGGAGCGGGAATGTCAGCAGCTAAGTGATATGCTGCCCATGTATACAATAGATGAAGCTGTTCTCTTCCGAGATGTACTGCATCGCCATTATCTCAATTTCACCTATAGTAGGGATGAAAGCAGATGAGCTTTGACTCCTATGTAAAAAATACCAGAATTGTTTGATGAAGTTTGGGATCAGTAACCATGCATGTTAATGGGGGTTCCTTTTCTGACTTAAAAACTATAATTTTTCATATTTATATGGGGCATCCGTTATTTCGAACATTCACTATCTAGAACACATTCCAGCTTCCCTTGAGAGTTCGAGATAGCGGATGTCAACTGTACACGCCAAAAGACATGAGAGGGAACATATCGGCAAATGGTACAAAATGATTTCAAGATCCGCAAGCTGCACGGAAAATAGGAGTCGAAGCCATAAAGCTGCAAACCTGTAATCGGCCCCTGTAGAAGTCTGCAGTTAAGTATTAACAGAACAAATCTACTACAAAAGAAAACATTAACTTACTCGGTATAACGTTATCTTTGAAGATCCTTACGTATCGATCACGATCCATTCTTGTTTGCTCATGCCGAAATCCTAAGGTGATAGATTGTGTTTATATCAACGCTGTTCACATATACACTATACTCCGTAATCGGTTTTCACGAAGTGCTTTATAAGGGAGGTAGTACTTGGACAGGCAAAAACGTAAGGAACGTCTAGCACGGGATTGGAGACTGTTAAGAAATGTGAGAAATTAGATCTTTGGATGCACGCGTTCTGTCAAAACGATATCCCTGAGCTGCAGACAAAACCAGGTACAGTCTTGGCGAAACTACAACAGGGAATTATTCAAAAGACATGGCTTCTTTGCTTGAGATATTCTACTTCGACTACTGCACTGTCCCGCACCCCCCCCCCCCCCCACCACCACCACCACCTGTATACAGAAAACATATTAAAAATTCATTGAAAAGTAAAAGATTTTTCCGCAACAGCATAATAGCAGGATGGAAAGGAGTCATTGAGAAATTGCTAAATCATATAGACTGTTGCAAAATATTTTGGCCAATATTGAAGCTAGATTGGACCACGACTCCACAGCAATAATCAATTTTTTGCCAATGGTTACTTAAAGTCTTTAAGCAGCCTGAGCCTTGAAATGAGCGAAGTGAAGTTTTGAAAGAGAAACCCTCTTACCTAGTGCATGCATTATTTCATGAATGATCACTTCTTGACGGTAACCACTAGAACAGCCTAAGCTAATTTCTGTAGCTCCACGATAAAAATCTCTTCCCATTGGTGAAAAGCAACTGGAAAAAGATTTGATGAACAAAAAAAAGATAGTTAAATCAATTTTGTTCTGTTGGAAGGCAGATGTCAGCAAGTTGCTGTTCTAACGAATGTGCCAGAAGGATCTTTCCTAGGACCCATGCTAGTCACTATTAACGCAGCTGACTCAGATAACGAGACTGATATGATATGATATATGATATATGATATGATATGATATGATTTGATATTATATGTATCATATGATACGATTTGATATGATATGATATGATATGATATGATATGATATGATATGATATGAAATGAAATGAAATGAAATGAAATGAAATGAAATGAAATGATATGATATGATATGATATGATATTATATGATATGATATGATATGATAAATGATGGGATATGATATGATATGATATGATATGATATGATATGATATGATATGATATGATATGATATGATATGATATGATATGATATGATGTATGATATGATATGATGACATGACACGCCATGACATGACATGACATGCCATGATATGACATGAAATGACATGACATGACATGACATGACATGATGACATGATAAAACATGATATGATATTATATGATATGATATGTTATGATACGATATGATTTGTTATATGATGGAGAATGCCATAGATAGAGGTAACATAGCTGACACTTGTCTTGATCTAGTAATAGAATTATTAGAAAAACCGAGTGTCCAACAATCTAAAATGATATAATGCGCTACAATTAGCTTACCCGTTTTGTAGGACAAATCTTATCCAATTTCTATCCGAATATCTCCATGGCCTAAATTTGAGGCAGGATATGCTTTCGAGCTTGCGAAAAGCAGCAATAATTTTACTTCGACCTTGACAAAAGAGAGAGGAAACGCGTTTATATGATACTATGTTACCGATTAGTGAACGGGAAGAAGGCTGGTTTGGTCTATACAGGCTGTGTAATAACTAAATATCTAAAGCCTTAACGGAAACGTTGTTGGCTCTTCAGCCCAGGCTCGAATCCCATCTATTGTGGTATGCCACTTGTGGAATAACCTATCTAAAACCTATTCATATTATCAACCTTTAAAGGGAATAGACTTTGATAAAAAGGTCCACTAATAGGTCCTTTTATGCATATCAATTCTCTTTAATTTATCTGAATTCAATTTCTAATACTTCTATTTTTGAGCTTAGACATAGGAAGAAAGACTGTCCCATCTATTGACAATTGCTTGGAGAGGAAATTTTCTCAGTTAAGTTTTGCACTTTCCATGAAGCCAGGGATAATCTTAAATGTGAAAATCCTATACCCCTTTGTTTTCAGTATTTCACTGACAGAGGACCAAGAATTGTTACTCTATCTTTTCTTTAAGGTTTATTTTGACTATTTTTTGGGTAATTTAACGGCCAAGGCACCACATGGACCCTTTATGAAGTGTGGTCCACTTTGTCTCCCTTTTTGTAGAATCAAGTGTCCGGTTAACCCAAGATTTAAGCAGAGACGATAGTACATCGTCACACTCGCCCATATAAGATAGATACTGTGTGCCTTGCCGTGCAGTGCAGAAATTCCCCGGGTTAGTATTGCGTGGTTATCGCTTCAGACCTTTGTTGGTATACCTGTTATTTTCATGGTATAACTCTGAGGTGCCTTATTGCTTTGGGATGGAATAGGCGGTGGGGGTTGGGAGTCGGAACTGCATTCCGGATCTAATTTGCTGGGGGTCAAAATAAAGGAGAAGTCGGAATTTGTTGGACAAACTTAATCAGGAGTATGCTGAAACGCAGTGCTTACTGCCGAAGGTAAGGAAACGTGTTAAAATGTCAACAAAAATCGAGAACTTATATTTCGACAAGAATGTAGATATGGCCGATATGGGTGAAGCGTGGAGTCAACAAGAAACACATAAGCGGCAATTTTAGCTAAGTTTAATTTGCGTAAGTGGAATTGTTGCAGGAGAAGGAGCAAAACATGGTTCTCGGAAGATGCATTTTCGATTTCCCATGGAGGAAAACCTGCTCTTTATCTCAAACTTTGCCAAATTTTCTGCTGAACTGGATAAAGAGACAGACTGAAAATATGTATAAGTTGGCCTAGCGGAGCGGGAATGGCAGCAGCTAAGTGATATGCTGCCCATGTATATATTAGATGAAGCTGTTCTCTTTTGAGATGTGCTGCATCGCCATTATCTCAATTTCCCCAATAGTAGGGATGAAAGCAGATGAGTTTTGACTCCTATGTAAAAAAATATCAGACTTGTTTGATGAAATTTGGGATCAGTAACCCTGCATCTTATTACGGGTCCCTTTCTGACTAAAAAACTATATTTTTGAATATTGATATGGGGCATCCGTTACTTTTTAATATTGATATGGAGCATCCGTTATTTCGAACATTCGCTATCTCGAACAAATACCAGTTTCCCTTGAAAGTTCGAGATAGCGGATGTAAACTGTAGTATAACTTTACCTGAGGAGCTGATCTGTGAGTTCATCAGGTATGGAACAACTCTTGTTCTATATAACATTCTTGGCCAAAGAAGAACCATGACATTGTTGACCATCAATGATCTTTGCAGTCCTTTCAAGTCGTTGTTTCTTTCACTTGCTTTCAAAACAATGTCTCCTTCGTATAAAATTTGTTTCTTTTTGCCTAAAGTGACAAAGCAAAGGTCACAGATGTCAATTAAAGAAAAGATTATACAAATATGATGATATTTTTGTGGAAAGAGTCATTTACCTACAGTGTAATAAGCTCTATCAAAGTATTGGTATTGGTATCAGATAGGTAAGATCAGCTTCTAGCTTTCGTTAGTGTTGTATTTGAATCTTATTGCATCTTATTGAAAAGCTTTTAAAGAAATGTTTCTTAAGGATTGGCAGTGTGTGCCAGTACCGTAGTGGAAAATTCTATCATGTCAGTTATTGAGTTACTGTCCGCTCTTCGACTTGCTGTATAACCAACTATCTGCGGTTCGTCTGGAATTGTTTGAAGAAACAAATCAAGTCTTTTCTTGAAAAAATCAATACTTTCTCCAGTAATATTGCTTACTATTTTCGGAAGAACGTTAAAAAGTTTAGGACCATGGATCGCGAAACTAGCTTCTTTATGCCGTTGAATAGTTGTGGACTGACCACGGACCATATCCACTTTAAATTGTCTTCCATGTTGTTCTTAAAATTGTTGTTCTTTTCAATTGTTCTTATCGTGAAGGCAAAATCAGCCAGGGACCAGAGGTAGTAAAACAAGTCCAAAAACAATTGAATGTGGACGAAAATCTTAGTGGAGCCGAAAAATGGAAGTCCAAACCAGATACTCAATAGCTATTCTTTTAAGGACATCATCAAGGACGCCTGCGGTTGGGGGCAAGGGGGGCAACTGCCCCTCCTGCCCTTATCCAAGGGGGGCAAGGAGGGGCAAGATGTGCCCTCAGCGACAACAATTATTTTTAAAATAGCTTTAAAGTTGTCTAATAAATATTGTAGAATTGTAGAAAAGAAGAAAGGCAAGAAAGGACCATAATATATTGATTTCATTATTTGTTTGTGGGTTGAGGGAAAATTCATGTGAAAATTGTCGCCCGTAATTTTTCAAAAATTAATGAACAGAGAAAATCATTTTTTGAAAACCAATAGCAACATCTTATTACTCAACTTTATGACTTAAAATTCATAAGAATTCTTCAAATGAAAAAAGGATTGCTCTTGCAAAATCGAGTAAATCTTAAACAGATTTATTGTCATTGAAAAAATTTAAATGGCGTTTCCCACGTTTTCCAGGCTTCTAAAGGGCGTGGTCACTTATAATTTTCTTGGGGGCTATGCCCCCAAACCCCGCAGTTGCCCTTCTTCAAACCTTTGCCCCCCTCGCCCTCCATAAGTGCAGGCATCCCTGGACATCATTCTCGATTTTTCTCTCTGAATGCTACCGAAGTATCAGCTACAATTAAAACTAGGGTAGTTCTACCTCCTTGGTTTTACCGAAGGAATTGTAAAAAGAATTTTTATTTACTAGAGTTCAATAGTTTTGCCAAATAGATTTTATAAAAATGAACAGAAGCTATTGTTTTCAAGCCAATCAACTTTCAGGCGTTTCATTCTTGAACTGAAACACAGCATGCAAGAGAAACATGGTGGTATTTTACAGAAGCTCCAGAAAGGGTGAAACTTATGCACTTAGAACTTGTTTCTCGGCATCATAACTATGAGTAATAAAACTGAACTGCAGGTGAGACTTTTTATGCAATGTCGTACTGTCAATCATACTTTTTGTATTAGTGATAAACTAGTCTTCTTTTATTTTTTAATGCCTAATGGTAGTATGGTTGACGCCACACGGCCTAGCTAGGTTTTTGATATTTTTGTTTGTTGTTGATGACACGATTGAAAACGAGGTCCACCTGTCACTTTTAGCGAGTTTATCGAGCTATAGAATCATTATCAAGATTTGAAGAGAGGTCATCTCCAGTTGATATGAAAGCAGAAGGCTGGGGGGGGGGGGGATTGAAACAGCAGACCTAATCAAGCCTAATAATCTATAAGAAAATTAGATTACATAGAGCAGTAAGATCTTGTTTGTTTACGGTGTTTTTTTCTATTGGCTTAGGTTAAACAAACATACATTGTAACTTTTGACCAGATTTTAAAATTTCGGAATGTTTTGAAGTGTTAGAGTTGTTTTGGTGGTTAAAAAGCTGTTGTTAATGTTTGCAAAGAGTGATACAAAAACACACAATGTAATAATCTAAGGATTCCAGGATACATATTTTGCACTGAAATGTGCGCGAGAATAAATTAACTTTGTTCCTTCTTACTGTTTCGTCCAAGTGCAGTGAAAGTTTTTTCATTCTCCTCTACCATCTGCTCGAAAAAGCTCGTCTTTTCTAAAAAGACAAATTAATAAGTATATAATTAATCTTGCTGATAAGCAATCCGTGATACCTAACTTTCAAAGCGGAGTAATTTGACTCCGGAAAAGCAGTGCAGAGAGCGTCGGAGGTATCGGATCAAATCGGAGCCGTGTGGACAAAATGGCTATTTGGGGCAGAAAGTGATCCAATGTGAAACGAATCCGGCATCGTTTGAACAGGGCCCGAATTCACGAAGGCATTATGTTTGCATTATGCAAGGGCATTATGAACTTCATAATTGACTAAATGATGTCTATAAATTGATAGAAGCAACCTGCTGCATCTTGAGTTTTGTTCTTTGCATGTAGATTTGGATCTTCTGCTAATGTGAGGCCACATAACAGAGACAGCGCCAAATACGTTAAAACAAGCATTCTTTAACCTAAAAACAAAATAAAATGTTAAACTGCATGATAGAATGCCTTTACAAAGTATCTGTATATATATATATATAACAGAACTGATTGTGTAAACCTCTGTATGTATGTGTGTTTGTATGTATGTGTTTATTTTTATACATGCTCACTTATAACTAAAGATTCATCCACGCACAATAAAGCAAAATGTAGCTGTCTATTGAATCGGCATTTTCCCAAGCATGTCCTCGGTGAAATTTTTCAAAAACGTAAAGAATAAATGTTTTCAGAGCAAATATAAACGGACTTATCGAGGCTGTTTCTGACACCGTACTAGACATGATAGTCACCACTTATCATGACAATTTTTTCAGGTTGAAAAAACATTTCGTTGTCTTGAAATTTTATGCCGCTGCACTCTTTAATCATTTTGGGCAAAAAATGTCCCACAAACAACACTTTTCTAATGCTTTGAATAGTACAAGACAGTAAGTGCTAACAACTCCTATCTTTTCTTGAAAATTACTGGGATTAATATTTTTGTTTGCTTTCAATTACATTTGATCACGTGACCTTCAGATGACCATATTTGGAGGCATGTCAACAAAAACCAACTTCTGCGTGTCTATAACTTAGTAGTAATACGTCGGAATTCAAGAAAAACATATACTAGCTCATACACGAAAACGAAAGATGAAAGCTTTGAACTGAGAAGCCTCTTTTTGAAGATAAAAGGAAACCGACAGGTTACAAACACACACGAGCAAAATCCAAGTTGCAATCAGATTACATTTCTGCCACGCAGGCGCTTCACGCTACTCCGCCGCAGTTAGTCGATTTGTCTTGACGAGTGCTTTCATTTGATGTCAGAGAAAAGATATTACGGAACAAGGAAAATTTCAGCTTGTCAGATTTGCTTATAAGTTGTTAACTCTTAGCACGCAAGGTGACAGTTGCCAATCCCCCTCGTAAAAAAGTTAATCTTTGGCACTTTTCCTGCTAAAATTTTACTTAAAATCTACAAAAGCATGGTTACCAAAGAAACAACATCATTGATTTGTTTTCAGTTCTTTTTTTGACAAATGTTGCATTTGAAATGTTGCAGCGTTTGGCCACCCGGGTAAATTTACCTTTGTGGATTTACGAAACAAATGTTGCACAAAATGTTGCGTCATTTGGCCACCCTTGTAAATTTATCTTTGCGGATTTACGAAACAAATGTTGCACAAATATTGCGTCATTTGGCCACCCTGGTAAATTTATCTTTGCGGATTTACGAAACAAATGTTGCACAAAATGTTGCGTCATTTGGCCACCCTTGTAAATTTATCTTTGCGGATTTACGAAACAAATGTTGCACAAATATTGCGTCATTTGGCCACCCTGGTAAATTTATCTTTGCGGATTTACGAAACAAATGTTGCACAAATGTTGCGTCATTTGGCCACCCTGGTAAATTTACCTTTGCGGATATACGAAACAAATGTTGCACAAAATGTTGCGTCATTTGGCCGGGGCTTTAGTCGAAAAATCCCAAGGTAGACCTACTCCTTTTACCAGTTTCTTTCAAAAATGTTTACGAGGAAATTTCTACTTTCCAAGGCTACTAAAGAATAAAGCATGGCCGCTCCATTGCCAAATATGATACCCTTGCTAGACAAGAATTGCCAAAAAGTATACCCTTGGCTAGACTAGAAGTCCCTCTTCTAGCATGGCACATCCCCAGGTACCTTTACTCTGGAAGAACCCCCCCCCAGTAGCCTCGATATTCTTTATTCATGAAACGCCTGAAACGTCCTATTTAGAATATAAGCCCAGATTTATGATAGCAAAATACATATTGCACTGTTGTTCAGTTCAAATAAGCAAACTTGCAACCCAAAAACGAATGATCGTTTTGTATCTAGCCGAGATTTCGTGCATCGAAGCAAGCTACCCCGGGGGAGGGGGTTGTCATATGTTTTGACATACAGGGACGTGCCCCGAAAAGGGCATCGTTTTCAGATTTTCAACTCCAGGACCGGGTATCACTTTTCTTCTTCTGACAGGGTGAGAGGGTCTTATTTTTCTTGGTTTGACTCTGCGACCCACCGCAACAGATTGATGTTGTGTAGTTCAAACAATATAACTAGCCAAATTTGCATTTCAGATGAAAAATTCCCTTTCAAGACAACGCACGGTTCATCCTGGCATTATCAAAAACCTTTTCTATTAATTTGAGTAACGATTTGAAAGAAAACTCCCGTACAGGGTATGATTTTTAGAAACCGACCCCAGGACAGGGTATCTTTTTTACAATTTAACTCCAAGACAGGGCGGCCTTAGCAATTTTCTGGCGGCCCGTCCCCGTATAGCGGAAAGTCAAGTGCCCCCGGGGTAGCTAATTACTAAATCTGCCCCCTCTGGTTAATTTCTGACATTACTTTTCTATAGCAAGGTGTCTTGGCCCAAATTGTCTCTAATAACAATAACGAAATATAAGAAAAATTCAATCATTGACTAGCCTATGGTTAAATGCAGCTACAGTA
>JACTAT010000032.1:6014266-6066746 GCA_014526335.1 Chrysaora quinquecirrha
CGAGGTGACAAAACTGGAAGATAACGAGGAGACATATCACGCACGACAATGTTTCACGCGAATTGTTTCCTAGTCTAGCCAAGCCGAAAATGCTTACTTACGTTTACAAGATTTGCAGCAATTTTCCCACATCCATTTTTTGTTTTCTTCGCATTTTCCTTGGCTCGCCCATATTGGACATGCTTTATCGTCATATTCTTTCCATTTGTTGCAGCCATGGTTGTCTTGAAAAAGACCGTTATTGGTTATGAAGTGAAGCTATTTGCTGTTTGAATTATATGTATTTTTCTATTTGAGAAACTTGCATGAAGGATCTAGCACACAGTTCTCCCCACAGTTCTCCATCTTCAAATGTAAATATCCCTCGTTGCTTGAAAGACTGCACTTGTAACTTTGTAATTCTGTATTATTTCATGTCTACTTTAAGATTTTCAACAGAGTTCGACTGCCAATGCATGGCAAAGTATATTTCTCACAGTTCTCCACCTGTTTTTAAAGATAGGTTTTCACCAGCTGTATTGTTTACTTACTACAGAGAGTGGAGAACTGTCAGAAAACGAACTCAGAAGGAATGACAAAAAGGGAAAATTATTTCATAACATGAAATACCCCCAGAAATGTATTGTCGGATAGCGAGAAGTATGGGAAGATCATTTGGACTTGAGTTATTCCACTTTTATGCGGTAGAAAATGATGGAGAACTGTCAGTTTCTTAGATGTCAAGCTCTCTCCTCCGCAGCGGCAGACGCATCGCTTGAATTGTGGTCCACAGAACGGTTCTAAAGATGCATTTAAATGATAAAGGTATTGCTTCTGCAGCTTGTCTGAATTTTGAGTAATCACAGCAAAACAGAAGGTCAGAAATTCTGTTATAAACAGTAACGGGAGGGTTGTAAATTTACATAAAACAGTCTGCATTATGTTGTCTCGAGACGAATCTAACTATAAACTGAAAACTTTTCATCAAAGCTCATAAACTGACTCCACTGTTTAGCAGTGAATTATTACGAAATTCAGAAAATGAAACGAATTATGCAGGCATGATGTACTTACTGGCTTTCATGTGTTGTTGATCTTCACAACAGAGAACGGAAGAATGCTAAAGTAAGCATAATTGGCATTGTTATTTGATGGACTGCGAAATTGAATAAGGAGCAACCAAGCGGGATGCCAAGTTCTACAGTTCTCCACACAGTTCTCCCCACAGTTCTCCATCTTCAAATGTAAATATCCCCTCGTTGCTTGAAAGACTGCACTTGTAACTTTGTAATTCTGTATTATTTCATGTCTACTTTAAGATTTTCAACAGAGTTCGACTGCCAATGCATGGCAAAGTATATTTCTCACAGTTCTCCACCTGTTTTTAAAGATAGGTTTTCACCAGCTGTATTGTTTACTTACTACAGAGAGTGGAGAACTGTCAGAAAACGAACTCAGAAGGAATGACAAAAAGGGAAAATTATTTCATAACATGAAATACCCCCAGAAATGTATTGTCGGATAGCGAGAAGTATGGGAAGATCATTTGGACTTGAGTTATTCCACTTTTATGCGGTAGAAAATGATGGAGAACTGTCAGTTTCTTAGATGTCAAGCTCTCTCCTCCGCAGCGGCAGACGCATCGCTTGAATTGTGGTCCACAGAACGGTTCTAAAGATGCATTTAAATGATAAAGGTATTGCTTCTGCAGCTGAAAAATGTGTACCGTTGCCTCTTATGATTTTGCGATGTTGGAAAGTGAATTACGGCCTTTTTCAAAGGATTCCTTCACTTTTCAATGAATTTTCACATTTTGCAAAATTTTGGCCCTGACCCCCCAAAGCCCCCCAGAATATAAAGTCATTCCTCCTATTTACAATAAACATCACTTGAGCCTTTTGAGTCTTTCCATTCTTGAGAAAAACACAATTTTAGATTTCTGCTCTTGCTCAGACTGTCTGAATTTTGAGTAATCACAGCAAAACAGAAGGTCAGAAATTCTGTTATAAACAGTAACGGGAGGGTTGTAAATTTACATAAAACAGTCTGCATTATGTTGTCTCGAGACGAATCTAACTATAAACTGAAAACTTTTCATCAAAGCTCATAAACTGACTCCACTGTTTAGCAGTGAATTATTACGAAATTCAGAAAATGAAACGAATTATGCAGGCATGATGTACTTACTGGCTTTCATGTGTTGTTGATCTTCACAACAGAGAACGGAAGAATGCTAAAGTAAGCATAATTGGCATTGTTATTTGATGGACTGCGAAATTGAATAAGGAGCAACCAAGCGGGATGCCAAGTTCTACAGTTCTCCACACAGTTCTCCCCACAGTTCTCCATCTTCAAATGTAAATATCCCCTCGTTGCTTGAAAGACTGCACTTGTAACTTTGTAATTCTGTATTATTTCATGTCTACTTTAAGATTTTCAACAGAGTTCGACTGCCAATGCATGGCAAAGTATATTTCTCACAGTTCTCCACCTGTTTTTAAAGATAGGTTTTCACCAGCTGTATTGTTTACTTACTACAGAGAGTGGAGAACTGTCAGAAAACGAACTCAGAAGGAATGACAAAAAGGGAAAATTATTTCACAACATGAAATACCCCCAGAAATGTATTGTCGGATAGCGAGAAGTATGGGAAGATCATTTGGACTTGAGTTATTCCACTTTTATGCGGTAGAAAATGATGGAGAACTGTCAGTTTCTTAGATGTCAAGCTCTCTCCTCCGCAGCGGCAGACGCATCGCTTGAATTGTGGTCCACAGAACGGTTCTAAAGATGCATTTAAATGATAAAGGTATTGCTTCTGCAGCTGAAAAATGTGTACCGTTGCCTCTTATGATTTTGCGATGTTGGAAAGTGAATTACGGCCTTTTCAAAGGATTCCTTCACTTTTCAATGAATTTTCACATTTTGCAAAATTTTGGCCCTGACCCCCCAAAGCCCCCCAGAATATAAAGTCATTCCTCCTATTTACAATAAACATCACTTGAGCCTTTTGAGTCTTTCCATTCTTGAGAAAAACACAATTTTAGATTTCTGCTCTTGCTCAGACTGTCTGAATTTTGAGTAATCACAGCAAAACAGAAGGTCAGAAATTCTGTTATAAACAGTAACGGGAGGGTTGTAAATTTACATAAAACAGTCTGCATTATGTTGTCTCGAGACGAATCTAACTATAAACTGAAAACTTTTCATCAAAGCTCATAAACTGACTCCACTGTTTAGCAGTGAATTATTACGAAATTCAGAAAATGAAACGAATTATGCAGGCATGATGTACTTACTGGCTTTCATGTGTTGTTGATCTTCACAACAGAGAACGGAAGAATGCTAAAGTAAGCATAATTGGCATTGTTATTTGATGGACTGCGAAATTGAATAAGGAGCAACCAAGCGGGATGCCAAGTTCTACAGTTCTCCACACAGTTCTCCCCACAGTTCTCCATCTTCAAATGTAAATATCTCCTCGTTGCTTGAAAGACTGCACTTGTAACTTTGTAATTCTGTATTATTTCATGTCTACTTTAAGATTTTCAACAGAGTTCGACTGCCAATGCATGGCAAAGTATATTTCTCACAGTTCTCCACCTGTTTTTAAAGATAGGTTTTAACCAGCTGTATTGTTTACTTACTACAGAGAGTGGAGAACTGTCAGAAAGCGAACTCAGAAGGAATGACAAAAAGGGAAAATTATTTCATAACATGAAATACCCCCAGAAATGTATTGTCGGATAGCGAGAAGTATGGGAAGATTATTTGGACTTGAGTTATTCCACTTTTATGCGGTAGAAAATGATGGAGAACTGTCAGTTTCTTAGATGTCAAGCTCTCTCCTCCGCAGCGGCAGACGCATCGCTTGAATTGTGGTCCACAGAACGGTTCTAAAGATGCATTTAAATGATAAAGGTATTGCTTCTGCAGCTGAAAAATGTGTACCGTTGCCTCTTATGATTTTGCGATGTTGGAAAGTGAATTACGGCCTTTTTCAAAGGATTCCTTCACTTTTCAATGAATTTTCACATTTTGCAAAATTTTGGCCCTGACCCCCCAAAGCCCCCCAGAATATAAAGTCATTCCTCCTATTTACAATAAACATCACTTGAGCCTTTTGAGTCTTTCCATTCTTGAGAAAAACACAATTTTAGATTTCTGCTCTTGCTCAGACTGTCTGAATTTTGAGTAATCACAGCAAAACAGAAGGTCAGAAATTCTGTTATAAACAGTAACGGGAGGGTTGTAAATTTACATAAAACAGTCTGCATTATGTTGTCTCGAGACGAATCTAACTATAAACTGAAAAACTTTCATCAAAGCTCATAAACTGACTCCACTGTTTAGCAGTGAATTATTACGAAATTCAGAAAATGAAACGAATTATGCAGGCATGATGTACTTACTGGCTTTCATGTGTTGTTGATCTTCACAACAGAGAACGGAAGAATGCTAAAGTAAGCATAATTGGCATTGCTATTTGATGGACTGCGAAATTGAATAAGGAGCAACCAAGCGGGATGCCAAGTTCTACAGTTCTCCACACAGTTCTCCTCACAGTTCTCCATCTTCAAATGTAAATATCTCCTCGTTGCTTGAAAGACTGCACTTGTAACTTTGTAATTCTGTATTATTTCATGTCTACTTTAAGATTTTCAACAGAGTTCGACTGCCAATGCATGGCAAAGTATATTTCTCACAGTTCTCCACCTGTTTTTAAAGATAGGTTTTCACCAGCTGTATTGTTTACTTACTACAGAGAGTGGAGAACTGTCAGAAAACGAACTCAGAAGGAATGACAAAAAGGGAAAATTATTTCATAACATGAAATACCCCCAGAAATGTATTGTCGGATAGCGAGAAGTATGGGAAGATTATTTGGACTTGAGTTATTCCACTTTTATGCGGTAGAAAATGATGGAGAACTGTCAGTTTCTTAGATGTCAAGCTCTCTCCTCCGCAGCGGCAGACGCATCGCTTGAATTGTGGTCCATAGAACGGTTCTAAAGATGCATTTAAATGATAAAGGTATTGCTTCTGCAGCTGAAAAATGTGTACCGTTGCCTCTTATGATTTTGCGATGTTGGAAAGTGAATTACGGCCTTTTCAAAGGATTCCTTCACTTTTCAATGAATTTTCACATTTGCAAAATTTTGGCCCTGACCCCCAAAGCCCCCAGAATATAAAGTCATTCCTCCTATTTACAATAAACATCACTTGAGCCTTTTGAGTCTTTCCATTCTTGAGAAAAACACAATTTTAGATTTCTGCTCTTGCTCAGACAATCCTCGTCAAAAATATTGGGGACAGTATATTATAAGTATGTTTTACCTTAAAACCCCGTCCCATTACAACATATTTGGGTAATAAGACTCCCCTCCCCCGACTCAATGTTGGGACAACTGTCAACATCGATTTCACCAACATTGAGTCGGGGGGAGGGGGGTATGCGTCTTTAGAGCGAGAATTTTACAAAAGTTCGAAGTGTCCCAGCCTTTTTGGCGAGGATTGTAGTCCTTAAGCCTTGATTATCAACATTGGTGAATATAGTTCGGTTGTTGTCGCTGAGTTTCCTTGGGTGTCTCAATTACAACTCAATTACTTTTGCTTGCTGTCTTGTTTGCATTGCTGTTACCGTTGCCTAGAGCTTTCGTTGAGTAGAAATAAAAAATTTCCATGGCAACGATTGAAATTTCAACAGATACATAACTGAGAAGCACAGAATGGCATTTTCCTGATTTTCTAAGGTCGATCAACGTTCATGTCCGTATTCTACCGTATCTTATTGTTTATACACTCTTTTTTATAAGAAACCCGTCTATAAGAAACTCAGTACTGAGATCAATATTGGTTAAGAAACTTTCAGTACTCGACCCAAAATGATAAGAAACTCGCAGGTCTCAATAGTCTTTAGAGTTGAATATAGCATCAAAAAACGAACTTCTGTTACACCACAAGTGTCTATTTTTAGAAAAAGAACAGCTCATGTAAACGTGAATTGTATTGTTTCTTCTATTTGTCAAATTAAAGTGTCAATTAACTGTTTTCGCACTAAAAAAATTGATCCCTAAGAAACTGCTAAGAAACTTTCAGTACCAAAATTGTCCAAAAACTAAGAAACTTTGAGTACTGAAAAAAATCTTAGTTTCTGATAAAAAAAAGAGTGTACCTTATTTCTTATTTTTGACTTTGCAATTATAGTATTAAGGTGAAGAATGTTGGACATAAAAGCTAGTACTATGTGCCCCTATGTTTTCGCGTCATTCGTTCGCTATTTTGAGCAATTAATGACTGTAATACATTGATCATAACGATCTTTGCATGACTTGCAGCAGTGTTGCCACATCCATGTGCTGTTATCGTTTTTTATGATGATGATGATGACGTGGATTATGATTGTGATAATAATGATGATGATAATCAATATGATTATGCTGATGATTATGATGATGATGATGATGATTGTGATCATACAATCGACTTGTGAAAATCAAGGACCTTCCAGAGGTCCTCAATTTTATAAGTTGGTCCTTTTCATCCGTTCTTGAGAACGTTCTTGAGAAAATCGACCAAAACACATGCACACGGCGCATCGAGGTGCTAACTCGCTGAATCACTAGAAGAATGTAAGAAAGTTGCTCGTGTGCATCGCCCCATAGGAATAAACACATTGCATTCACAGCATGTATACGGTTTTACAAAGCAAGACATTGGAAAGATACCAAACAAAATGTATACAATATTCAATACAATACAAAACAATAATAATGAGTTATATTCACTTTCTTTCTGGAACGAAATCGTTCTGCTTTCACCCGCTTCCAGGGCCGCCGAGAGGCAGGCCGGGCCCCGGGGCTAGGCCCCTTATGGGGCCCCCCAGCGCTGAAGGTCCCGGAAAATGTTTTGGACCACGCCCTCCTATGCACCGTTAAAACGCTGCTTCTAGTTGGAAAAGTACACTGTTGAAAATTTTTGAAAATTTTTAGGTGGAAACGCCTTTCTGAATTTCACTAAAGCCTTATTTCCGCACAGCGGCATTTTGCGAGCGAGCAGAAATTTTATTGTTCCAATTGAAATTAAAGTTAGACCTGAGCGACCTTTTATTGTGTAAATTCTATTCCACGTCTAAATCAACCGTTTAACTACAAGAATTGAAAATGCTGAGAAGTCCTAAAATGTCTATAAATTCACTTTGCGAGCCTTTTTTAGTGCAAAGGCATTAATTACGTCACTGAAGTCTATTTTTTTTGTAAGTTCGCTCTCAATGCTTAGAATAGCCAAGTCGTTCAATCTTTCCTGCGTCATTGTGCTCCGCAGGAAGTTTTTGATGTGCTTGAGTTTGCTGAAAGATCTCTCTGCTGAAGCAACTGTAACTGGCAATGTGCAAAATATCCTCAGGGCAATGCATACGTTTGGGAATATCTCACCAAGCTTGAATTTGCTGATTTTGCTCAAGAGAATGAACGGACTTAATGATTCTTCTCCAAAGTTTGCAGCATGAATTGTTTTCAGATGAATCATTTCTTCTCTCAGTTCATCTGGCAAGATATCGTCCTTGTATTTATTTGCCAGGGTAACACAGGCTGCCGAAATTTGCTGCTCTGTCAAGTCAAGGTATCTCCAAAGGAAACCAAACATATCATCGATTTTGTATGCAGCATCATAGCGTGTTGAGAGGCCAGCAATGACTGAATCGATAATGAAATAGAAAACATCACGTCTAAATGCTGCTTCTTCCACTGCTTCAACTGCATCACCTTCTGGGGAAACATCTTCTTGCGTCTCGTCGAAAAATGGTCTCCTTTTCGTCTTTCGTTTGGCTGGGAGATGTGAATCAATTTGCATACCTTCTGCAACCAACTTCGACTCATTCAAAATCTGATTCCACTTGCTGCGCAAATCTTTAAGGTCGTGCACAAGTGACTTAAGATTTGAGACCTCTATATCAATAGTGGCTTGCCTTGCTTGTATGACCTGGTTTCTTTGATCGATTGCTACTAAAATCTTCAACCAAATTGCAGACATGAGGATGCAAGTAAATGAAGAGATGTACTTTATGGTACCGTTAACTTCCGTGGAGGTCTTAGGGGTAAGATTCAGCGTATGAAGTTGCTCCAGTGCAGAACGTATACCTGGAAGATGAGCTGCAAATGGTCGCACACTTGCTACACGATCCGTCCATCTTGTACCTGACAGGCCATGCAATGAGGATCCAATGCTTTCTTGAAGAATTAACCATCGCTGGGGACTGCTGGAAAATAGGGTGTACACGGTTTGTACCATTCCAAAAAATGTCACTGCTTCTTTACAGCAAGCTGCAGAGTCTGCTCCACATAGATTTAGTGAATGGCAGGCACAAGGTGAATACAGGCACAAAGGATTTTCAGTGAGAATGTATTGTTGAGCTCCATTGTATTTGCCAGACATATTTGCAGCGTTGTCATACCCTTGACCACGGCAGTCTGCAACTGGAATCCTAAACTGTTTCAAAGTTTCCAAGATTAACGTAGCTATTTGAACACCAGTCTTCTTGCAGCAGTCAACAAATGTCAAGAATCTCGCTCTTGGACAGTATATTCTTGAAGCTCTCTCGTCAAATACCGGATGATGAAGGTAGTCTGCTCAACATGACTTGAATCAGGTGTTGCATCAACCATGATTGAGTAATATTTTGCATTATAAATTTCATCCAAGACACGACTGCGAACGTACTCTGCACAAAGACCAATGAACTCGTTCTGGGATGAAGCTGAAAGATAATGAGCTTGCAGTCTTTCACCTTTTTCCTGGGATACTTTAATTTTCGTCACATGCTCTCGTAGATGTGGATCATAGTGAGAAAGGAGCTCAATGAGCCCTAAGAAATTTCCATTGTGAAGATCACCAATTCTTTGTGAAGATCCACGAAAAGGCAGTCCTCTTTCACCAAGAAAGACAACAACATCAATTATTCTTGTAAGAATCTTCTTCCATTTTTGAGCCTCTGAGAGAACTGCTGCATCAGTGAGCATGTCAACCCCAGAAGATTCTTCCAAACGCCTCTCTAATTCACGCCAGGCAAGGTAGCATTTTTTATGCACCGTACTGTGCTCGTGCTCTGGAAGCCTGTCGTAAAGCTTTCGCCATTTTTGTGATGTGCTCCATCCATTTGCTGATGCCAAGATTGACTGAGATGATGATGCTTGGTCCACTGCACTAGGGAAAAGCCTGCATGGTAAACAGAATAAAGCACTCTTAGCAGGGCTGAACACGAGCCATCGTCTGGAACTCACTTCACCATTCTGTTGTTTGAAGTTCAGCACAGATGTTGGGAATTTTCTGCCAGTAACGTCATTAGGAAACTGCTGTGGATGTGGTAGATGGCCTTTCCGTATCATTTCTTCGATTTCATGTGTTGTAGGAGCTGCTGGAGAGGTTCCAATGTCAAAACCAAAATGACCTGGCTTGGTTGTTTCACCAGGAGTGACTTCCTCTTGACTTGAGGGTGCTTCTAAAGATGCTCCAGACATCGATTCATCATGATCTGAGAGCTCTGGCGAAGCTGAAGCTGTGTGTTGAGGGCAGCTTGTTCTTTGTGTGCAGGGCCCAGGCTATCATCTTTTCAGATGGAGGTCGCTTTTTAACACCAACATCAAATAATGTAAGTGCACCTCTCATTGTTTCTTTATCCTTCTGCTCCTTTTCACGTCGTTTCTGAGCACCAGACTTGTGCTGGTAGGAAGACATATCTGCTTCGGTTTTCGCTTGTGCTATTTTTGCCCAAAGGTTATTCCTTTTAAGGATCTATTTGGATATTCAATTTCGTCATCATTTATCAATCACTTTTCTTTACAAAAGTAAAGTGATTGATAATTTCATAATAACGTCATTTTGCGGCTATTTTTCCCAAATGTTCTTCCTTTTAAGGATCTATTTGATATATTGAATAACGTCATCATTTATGAATCACTTTACAAAAGCAATTAAAACAACTATCGTATACCAAAGAAACCAAACAATGGGTCATTACAACGTAACAACAAATAAATGCCGAGCATGACATCAAAATACGCATCGAATTACGGATTCTCATGATTTTAGATATGATGTAACTCAATGAAATGGTTTTTTGTCACAACACAAAGTTAATTTCAAAGGGAATAATTTAAGGCCCGTGATATCATTGCTAAGTGCAATAGACAAGAAGAAAGTTTTATTTTTCCGGGCCCGTCACGGGGCCTAACTCCATGAAATCACTACAACATACAATGGAAAATCAAAGCTTGATCTTTACGGGCCCCTTACGGGGCCCGGGCCCCGGGGCAGTTGCCCCGGCTACCCCCCCCTCTCGGCGGTCCTGCCCGCTTCCGCAAAGACTTAAGATATTCGTACTTTTTTCAAGTGAACGGGAAAGTGACAAAAATTAAATGGGAGCATGGGAAAACAGGATCAGATAAAACTGTCCCTGTCAATCATCTTTACTATCCATCTGAATAATAATCCCACCAACTATAAACGACCAACAATATTACCGTTTTTAAAATCTTCTCCATTTGATTTTGGTATTGAAAAAAATTTGATGTAAAGGACAATGGAAAGCAAAGCAAAGCAGCATGACTTCCTACCGTTTAAAAAGGTAGGTATTTTGAATTGGCCTGGGTGTTTTCCTGTCAAAAGCTGGGTCACATACACAGCAGATAGAAGGCAAGTGCATCATAACACTATTTACCAATGAGTTTGAATAATCAAGACATAAAAGAACGTCGATAAAAAATGATAATTTGAATAAATCAATACAAACCAACGCCCATTACTCCTCCGATTTTGTTCTACTGTGAAGTGTAGAAAGAGACAACACGTTGAAAACTATATACAAAACCTCATGAAATATATACAAAACATCTAACTAAGAATAACATCGTAATAATCGTGAGTTAACATGAACGTTAACGTGAGAGCGAACGTAGAAAGCGAATACAAACGAATAAATCTAAAAGCTAAGCTACACAATTATAAGGAAACAGGAAAACGTGACTAGTGTCCAGACTACTATGATTACTAGGACCCAGACCTCCGTACTTGTCATACTGGGGGCCGGGGAATAAACTAATCCTGAGCGAAATCGATTAGTTGAGCGTTAATCATGTCCCTAGCAGCGCGTGCTGCACGTCTTATAGGGCGAGTTTGAATCGCACTATGTGATTCATCTTCTTCTGAAACGTCTTCTTCTAATGCTTCAGTACCAATATTAAGTTCCAAAGGATAAAGTTTAATAATAGATCGCGTTGTGTGTCCGTTTGCTGTACGTACAACTGCGGCTCGACAAAGATCATCTGATCCAGTCAACAATTTTGTGATGACACCAAGAGACCAGCGATGGCGAGGCGTGTCTGTGTCAGCGACGAGTACGATGTCACCTTCTTTGAGCTTATTTGTGGACGGCTTTTTGGTATTGTTTTTATATGCGTGGGTTTCGCGAAGAAGCGATAAATACTCAGAGTTGAAACGCTGAAGGAAATGGTTATATAACGTCGTGCGATGATGCTGAGCGCGTGTTATCGCGGTTTTATCGCCAAAGTTCGGGTCGTAGTCGACGGAATCGAGGGTTGGCTGTGGTAAAGACGTGACATTGAAACCAAAGAGAAGGTGATTCGGCGTCAGTGGCTGTAGATCCTGAATATCTGAGTTAATAGCCGTAAGAGGGCGATCGTTTAAAACAGCCTGGATCTCTTTAATAAGCGTGTAAAGTTCGACTAGCGTAATGAGCGAGCGACCAAGAACTTTCTTCAAAACTGACTTGGTTAGACCAATTAAGCGTTCGTATACACCGCCCCAGTGCGGACTACGGGCTGGAATGTATAAGAAACGAATACGTTTGTGCGTGAAAGCATTCTGGACTGTCGGCGAATCAAAGTGAGCTAACAGAGTCTGTAGGTCTTGTTCTGCACGTTTGAATGTCTGAGCGTTGTCGGATAGGATAAGTCGTGGGGTCGAGAAGACACTACAATGACGTCGAAATGCTTGAAGAAACGAGGATGTACTGAGATCTTCGACTATTTCTAAGTTGATAGCGCGCGTTGTGAGACAAGTGAAGAGACAGAGATAGACCTTAACATGATCTCCAGAGCGACTTTTGACAGTGAAATGACCGGTGAAGTCAATGCCAATGTTTGAAAAGGGACGTAAAGACGTGTCGTAACGAAACTGAGGTAACTCAGGTGACATTGGAAGTTGATAATGACGGCCTGTAACTTTTTTGCACGTGACGCATTTACTGATGAGACGACGAGTGGCAGAGCGAGCTGATGGAACCCAAAACCGACTGCGAAGAGCGACAATAGTTCCTCCAACACCAACATGATGCATACGATGATGACAATCAAGAATGATCAGATTGGTAAGGCGAGAATGGCGAGGAAGCAACATGAGTGAAGACTCGAGCGTGAAGCGTCCTTTAGTATGAATGAGACCATCATCACCGAGAAACAAATTTAACTGACGTACAATTGGTGGAGCACTCGTCTTGTCATGTGTACCGTTAGAAGACAGAGATGATACGATTTGCGGGTAGCAGCGCAACTGCTCAGATTTAAGCCATGCGCGTTCCATAGCTTCGATTTCTGACGTTGTTGGAGGTCCGGTAATCCCCGTGCGATAGCAAAAGCGATAAACATAAACAGAAGTTGCTAAGAGCTTCGAATAGTCATTAAAACGGTTAATGTCGATAAGATTGCAGATACTGATATCTTGCGCAGGCAAATGTTGTTCAGAAACAGCGCTAAGAACAGCGGCGGACGTTGTCTGAGACTTAGGCCATTGCGGCCAAGATGATTGATTGCAGAGCCATGTAGGCCCATTGTGCCATAAACTGGACGACTCAAGCGAAGCAGCAGAACAACCGCGTGAAACTAGATCAGCAGGATTGTCCTGAGAAGGGGTGTGACCCCAAAAGGATGACGCGAATTGGCCATTTATAACATCGACTTTGTTTTGGACGAATTGCCTGAGTTTGCGTTTTGAATCGAGCCAAAATAATGCGATTTCCGAGTCTGTCCAAAGATGAACAGAAACGTTGTGAAAATCTTTCTTTACGATCTTTAGTAGAGTTTCGCAATATTGAGAACCAAGAAACATGGCGCTTAATTCCAACTGTGGAATTGTGAGATGGCTTTTATTGCGAGAGACTAACTTTGACTTCGAACCGATGAGGAAACTGCGCGATCCCTGCGTAAGATAAGCGGTGACACCAAGAGCAGATTTGCTGGCATCAGTAAAAACGTGGAGCGAAACTGGCTGAGTTTTGTCGAAATTGATCCAGCGTGGAAATTCGAAATGCGAAGCAGTGTTCAAATCTCTTTCGATTTTCTGCCATTTTGCTGACTTACTGGGGGGCAAAGGCTGATCCCACCCAAATTTCTCTTCCCATAATTCGGCAATAAACAGACGAGCGACAAGCGTAACGGGTGACAGCATTCCTAACGGATCATACAATTTGCTTGCCATGCTAAGGACTTTGCGTTTTGTGAGCTTCGTGTTCTCAGAAGCGAAATTTTGAACGGGAAACGAGATAGCATCTGTGGTTGTGTCCCAAGAAAGTCCCAAAATTGAAACTGTTGAAGACTGGGTACCTGTGTTTTGTTGGTTGACGACGTTGCGCAGCAATTGAGAATTTGTGCACCATTGGCGAAGTTCGAAATTGCCTTTTTGCATGAGATCACGTGCTTCGTGAAAATAAGAAACTGTTTCGGCCTCGTTTTCAACTCCGGAAAGGAGATTGTCTACATAGAGTTTCTCGGAAATATCGACAGCGACGGGGGAACGAAATTGCTCTAAATGATGCAATAAAACAGCGCCTAAAGACATAGGGCTACTTGTATGGCCAAAAACGATAGTGGTCTAAGTGTAGACACAAATTTCTTTAGTTGGATCGTTGTCCTTATACCAAAGAAAACGAACGAATGAACGATCTTCCTCGCGTAATTTGATGTGTAAGAAAGCTCGTTTTATATCTGCTACGAAGGCGTATTGCGGAAAACGAAATCTGAGAAGTAATTCTGCAAGATTATTCAATAGACAGGGGCCTGTGTATAAACAATCATTGAGACTGACTTTTCCTGAATTGGCAGCGAAAACTATGCGTAGGGGGGTCGTCTCGGAATCTTTTAGGACGAAGAAATGTGGCAAGTAGTGACATCCCTGTTCAGGCCAGGGCTGTTTTAAATCGGAAAGTTCTTCGATGTACCCTTTTGCCAAGTGTTCTTCCATAACCTTACAGTATTGGTCCATAAGGCCTAGCTTATTTAAACGTGTGGTGACTTGAGAAAGTCGACTTTTGCAAAGACTGAGATTAGATGGTAACGGGGGGTGCTCGGCTTTCCATGGCAAAGGAGCGAAATATTGCCCATCTCGAAATTCAACTTTCTGTTGGTAATCATGAAGGAATTCATTAGCTTCGTTTTTGTCAGAATCGTAATTCAGGGATTGATTTTGAAGAATTCTTTCGAACTGAATAGATAATTCAGCATTGTCAAGCAGATTTTCAACCGAAAGTGTTGAATTAAGCGGCTTATGGTTGTTTGCGTCAAACCCATTGTTTGATTTTGCGATATTGGTTTGAATCGAATTGATTTCCTGCGAAAATGCGTGATTTGTTGTTTCAGATATTGGTTCTGGAAGCGGGCCAGAGACAATAGCTCCAAATTTAGAATGTTGAATGAAAGGTTCTTTGAATCGATCGTCAATGGCTCCTAGAAAGCGATAGGCGGCATCTGCGCCGATGAGAAGATCAACTTGAAATTGCTCATCGTTAAAATCGTTTGCGAATTCGAGTTCTTGAAAACGGGGGTCATTTTTGAGACCAAAGCAACCACTTTGATTAAGAGGTTTGACAATTTCATCGGATACTAAAACTTTAAATAATTCGACACCATTCGGGGTTTCTAATCCAATCGTAGATACGCTATAGTTTTGTTTCGTAACAGTCCCGCCAAAACCAGAAACAGATAAAAGTTCGTAAGATTCGGGGGTTAAACCCAATTGGTTAGCGAATTCTGTGCGTACGTAGCTGCGCTGAGAGCCTTCGTCGAAAAAGATTTTTGCGTTTAATTTTTTATCGTTAACAACAGCAACAGCTTTTGCGGTTTTAAGCAGGATCACGTGATCAGCGGCCTTAGGCGAATCCTGAATGTTTTCAGGAGGCGAAGAGTGAGCAACAGAGTCAACAGAGTTATTAACACGATTAACGTTTAATGCGTCATGACACGATTTATCGTTGATATGCGAGGACGACAAAGAATGACAATCATCTAAGAAATCATTGATATTTACATTTAACAAAGGAGCGCAATTTGTCGTGATAGACTGGGATGTTGACTCAGCGGTGGGAACGGTTTCCGTAGCGGACGTAGCGTTAGATGCGTCATTCGTAACAATAGCAGCGTGCGTGTTCGTACGAGACGGGGGTTGTGAATTCGTTGGCGTGTTACGTTGAGAAATCGTGTTTGAAGCGTTTGTATGAATACGGATTCCATGAATACTTGTATGGTGTTTGCCCTTACATTTTGCACAGCGTCCTCTTGCATTACAACTAGAAACGCGATGGCCAGAGTTCAAGCAGTTAAGACATAACTTGAGACGAATAACTGTGGCCGATTTTTCACTAGCGGGCATTGGGCAGTGTGACGTAGCGTGGGGACCTTTGCAAAGTTGGCAACGTGTGCTTGCAGTTGTCGATAACGTGGTTGTACTTGATACGTTGGGCTCGTATGTTTCGTAGCGTGACGGGGGTGGCAGAGTGGTTTGGGAAAACCCTGATTGCGTTTGTTCCTCTCGGGCAATGTAATCTTTCAAGCTATCTATGAACGGCTTTAGAAGAAAATTTACACCCTGACCAGAGTCGCCAATTTTACTGCGGACTTTCCCTGGCAATTTCTCTTCAACGATCGGAATAATGAAGGGGGCACATGCAGAAACATCTATCTTAAGTGCTTCTAAAGAACGAATATCTCCCATTAAGGAATTGTAGAATTGCCTTAAACTTGAAGGTGCTATCGTTGGCTTTGGCATCTTCAAAATATTATGAACGTGAGCACGGATAATACGTCTAGGGTGACCGAAATTTTCTTTCAAGGTTTCTTCTAAAATTGAATAGTTTTGTTCCGAGGGAATTATGCCTTGAACGGTTTTTAATGCTTCTCCCCGCAACTGGCCAATCAGATATGTGAATTTGGAGGATTTAGGGAGGTCTGATAAACTCCCAACTTGCGATTGAAATCTTTCCCAAAAACCATTCCACTCTGTTATTTTGCCGTCAAATGTTGGCAGTTGTAAGTCGGGTAATTTTGATCGTAAGGTGGACGTAGAGGTTGACGGTTGAGTTTGACTTGTAGATACGGGGGTAGATACGGCGTTTTTCTTTTCAAACTCAGAGATATGAAAGTTAAGTCTACTTATCTTACCTCGGTTGATGTTCGTCACTTCGTTTACCTCGTCGAAGAATGCGTCTGATTCTTCTTCATTTTCAATCTCTTCGAGAGCGATCTGGCGAATTTCTTTATCTAAGTCTTGGCATTCCCGAAATTGTTCGTTTAGAGCTGCAGCAGCTGATTTCAGGAGTGAAATACTTTCATCAGATAAAACGTTTTCTTTGAATATACCTGAGGCATCGTTGTACGTCTTCGTGAATGCTCGGCGAAGTTGCCTTCTTTCTGATTTTAGTTTTTCCAATTGTGTTCTCGGCATGATGATCGTAAAATTGAAAAAACCACGGCAATAACTCTGATCCTGGTCACGGCACCAAAATGTGAAGTGTAGAAAGAGACAACACGTTGAAAACTATATACAAAACCTCATGAAATATATACAAAACATCTAACTAAGAATAACATCGTAATAATCGTGAGTTAACATGAACGTTAACGTGAGAGCGAACGTAGAAAGCGAATACAAACGAATAAATCTAAAAGCTAAGCTACACAATTATAAGGAAACAGGAAAACGTGACTAGTGTCCAGACTTCTAAGATTACTAGGGCCCAGACCTCCGTACTTGTCATCTACAGCTAAAAAAGGCACCAACGTTCAGTTCAACCTAGACACATGATGAGATCAAAACGAACGGAAGTGATCCAAGTGGCCTTTGACCCTGCGGCTTGCCCTCTGAGTGATGTGATGAGATAAGCGATTAACTACGAGTGCCCCCCTGAAATGCTGCACAATATAGTGGGCCATCTGTAAAACATGGAGTGTGAAAGAATGGAATGGAATGGTGGAATGGAATGATCTATATGGAATACGCTTATTATAGGATGTTTTGCAATAAAAATTACATCAAAATGCTTCTCGTAGTCTTCTGAACGTATTTAATTCATGATATTGCAGAATATACTAACATTTTCACGAAATTACTTTCGTGATCAAAACAATTGAGCTAAACAGCTATGTCACGTGTACGAACCTCCCACCGAATACCCTACAAGTACTTGTTATTTACATTGTCATTGTCAAACTTCAACAACTTGCAAATTTTCGGCACCTAGCAATATTTCTTAGCAATAAGGCGTTCGTGCCTGAACCTTAGCAATAACTTTGCTGTTCGAAAATATTGGACAGCAATGTTTTGGGACGTGGCAAACGTTTGTTGTAAAGAAAATTTCAAACGTTTGACCAACAATGTTTGATCGTTTGGCCATGGCCTAAAATTTTATTCTCCTTTATAGTTTCAATTAAGACATGACATCCTGGAACCCCTCCATCCGTAATTTTCAAAGAAGATAAATGAAAGATCAATATCCGAAGAACTGCTTGTTGGAAAACCTGTGATGGAAGATCAAGTTGGAAGATCTGTTATTAAACGATATTCCTTGTTGAAGGATAAAGAAGATTGTTATGAGGGATCAAGCAGATACGTGTAGATCTTCCTACTTGCACGTTTCATGGGTAATTATGCTTAACTATGTTTTGAAGGATCAAGCAGATACGTGTAGATCACATAAGAAGATCAATCTGCAGGCTCCAGAAGAGCATGTGTCGTCGTGCATATATATCCATATATATTAACATGTTACATCGTAGTCCAGGGCATTTTTTAAGAAATTTTCACTACTGGGGAAAATTTGAAAAAGGGCCTAAAACCGTAATAAGCGAAAGTAAAATACATCATTTTAAAGATTTTCACAGTTGCCTCAAAACAAAAAAGGCAAAGGCACAGGGGCGCAAATCCACAGAACTTTACGGGGGGTGGCAGGAAGTGGCACCGCAGAAAGAAGGCTTCAGAGCTTCGAAGGTGCAGGCATCTAGAGGGGTCCGGGGGCATACTCCCCCGGAAAATTTTAAAAAATTGGGTAGCTAGAGTTGCTCTGTTGATCATTTCAGGACTCTTTCTTCTATTAAATTTGTGAAGCCCAGATTTTGAAGAAAACAAAAGATACAGAAGATACATTTTCGCCAAAATTTAACTGAACCTCTTAGAAGTTTATGGCCTGACGCCCACGATAGTCCAGAAACGTAAAAAATTTCTTCTATTAAATTTGCGAAGCCCAGATTTTGAAGAAAACAAAAGATACAGAAGATACATTTTCGCCAAAATTTAACTGAACCTCTTAGAAGTTTATGGCCTGACGCCCACGATAGTCCAGAAACGTAAAAAATTTGTCCAGAAACGACTGACGCTACTTGTCTACGGTTTAGAATTTGGGGTGTCCACTACTGACGGCTGTATTGACTACAAATACATTGTACCGTCATCGCGAAGTCGAAATCTTGTTCTTGTACGGAGCTCAAACAAACAATATCTTTACCAATACTGCCAATGCCTAAAATACATGCTGCAGATAATTAAAGAAATTTTCACTTAAAACTACCAGTTGATTTTCAAGTTAGTAAGTGGGAATTGACAAGGGCCCAGACTACTGGGGAAATTCTATGATTTTGGCGCTCACTACTGGGGATGGCATTGGGCCTACTGGGGAACGTTCCCCAGTAGTTACACTGTTAAAAAATGCCCTGTCGTAGTCGATATCATGTTTCTCGTTACTTGTCTCCATTCAAGTCTATCCTGACAGAGTGTCTCTAGTTGATCAAACATGACACTTTCGTTTGATGTGTCTATGTTTAGACCACTATGTATAACATCTTTCTTGATTATGTTCAACCAAGTTGTTTTACCACGACCAACGTTCTGTTTCACCTCTTTTAGGGCTTCAGTTAATACAAGTCTTGCAGGGGTATTTGGATCCAGTCTCATGAGGTCGTGCATGATATCTTGAATAACAATGTATGTGATGCCTTGAAGAGTCACTTCTTAACGCATGCACACATCAAGTCCACAAGAAACAATAAGTGCTTAGCCACTTTGCCAAACATCAAAACTGAAAATGCTCGAAAGGGATTTTATTACATGGGAGCAAAATTATATAATGATCTGCCCAAAGACTTAAGATCTGCTGCAAACAAACGAGATTTTAACGAAAGCCTGGAATTATTTAAAAAAAATAACTTTGTAAAACAAATTAAGCTTTTAAAAGTCATCATGGGCTTTTATTATTATATTTACTCATAGCTACTCATGTTTTTCTTTTTTCTTTTTAACAGGACAGGCATTGAAAACAGCAATATTTTTGTTGACGCTTTAATCCTGTTAAAATATTCGTATTATTTATCTATTTATATTATACTTATTTATGCCTTACACAAATAAATACCCTCCGTAGGGCTATTGTGACAAATGCAGTTCACTTGGCCACCTTGTTCACTGTTTAGCCACTGAACATTGTTCAGTGAATGTTTGAGTGGAGTCAAAAATATTGAACAAAATCTGTTCAGTGGTATGTTTAGTTCACTTGGCAACTCGACTGAACAAACATGGAAATTTGTCCGATCTATGCATGGGCATGTCAATAATTGATGGCAAGTTTCTAATTTTCTTCAAAAAATCTCGAATTTCGCTCCTAAATAGGTGCGTGAAAAAGAGGCTGAAAATGTTCGGCAAATTTTCAGTGAAATGTTCAGTTCATTTGGCCACTCAGCACTGGACATAGCCAAGAAGGTCCAGTGGCATGTTCAGTTCATTTGCTCAAAGCAAAGCCTAAAACTAGTGACGGTTACCATAACCTAAATCGGGCAAATCAGATTTCCTACCTCCAACTAACAATTTGATGCCAAATGCCATATGTGTATAAATGCCATACACGTTTTTTTTTATAAGGAACACCTTTATAAGGAACTCGAGGCTGAAAATTCCCAAAAAATCAAGGAACTTTAAGGAACTGTCGAGGCTCGGATGAAAAACTAAGAAACTCTTTTTTAAAGAACAAGACGGTTTTTGCGAAAAAGAACAGAAGTACAATATATTTCACATCGTTCTTCCCCCAAAAGGCTCCCTTTATACTTAAAGTTAGAAATGAAGAATAGTTTCTATGAATTTGCTGTAAAAATTAGTATTTATACATGTCCCACGACAAGGAACAGTATAAGGAACTTTCAGCCTCATTTTGTTGAAAAATTAAGGAACTCCAGCCTGAACTCAGACCAAAGGTTCCTTATAAAAAAACGTGTATGTGCAAATGTGTGTATGTGTGTATTATTACCATATAGGGTTAGGGTTAGGGTTATTTTTCCAAATGTTGAAAACTTGACTCAGTGGGACAAGTTTATATGGATCACGAGTCAAGAAAATCAAAACTGCCTTAAAGCTTTAGGAAGATTTGTAAGAGATTCCTTTAAAAAGCGCATTGCTTTTCAAAAACTTGTCTTGAAAATTAGTAAAAGAAAATCTTCAAAATTGTATAATTATGTCATTCTGTATATCCATGTATCAATCTTGGACTTGATCTTGTTGTTACTGTGACTTATTTTGTAATTGGTAAATAAAATCAATTATAATATTAAGCTGATTTTGATGTTTAATTTAATTTTAATTTTTGTTGCTGTAGGTTATATCATTACTTTTTAACACTTTTAATTGTTACTGTTGGTTATGTTATGTTTGTAAATTAGGCTAGGGGCTATCTCGGCTTGTAGACCTTATTGATAAAAAATAATAATAAATAAATGCATCGTATGTTTTTATTTACTTTTGATTGAATTTCGCCAAATATGAGATCTCAAATGCTGTTAACCCTGTGTGTTATTGTATTACTTCTCCGTAGGGAGTTGTCACGCATTAAGATTATACTAGATAATACTCCCCAAAACTCGACCATAAATCAGAGTTTCAAAAATCATCCAGACCAAGCCAAAATACATTAAATTATGCTATATGTGAGCCCTTTAAATATCCAGAGAATCAGAAAATGCTTTACTATGTCTAATTGATTTTGGCTAAAAGATGCAGCGCCATACTTGGGAAAATCGCGAAAAAATGCCCAAATCGAGGGTGTTCGAAATGCTCCTAAACTCTCTATAATACTTTTATAAGGCTTTAAATACGCTTTTTATCAATTATGATGGGACCATTAGGATGCCTTTCAGCCCATCAATATGATCAAAATAAGCCCAACAAATCGACCGATTATGGCCAGACAGTTAAAGAAAAAATAGATAAAAATAGCGAAAGATCAAGGGTTTTCAAGTCGTTCCTAAACGCCCTAAAACAATTTTAAAGCAAAAGAATGGCTTTTTGGCCCAAAAAATAAAGCAACATAAACATTCGAATTTGTTCGATTTTGGCCAGACAGGTAAGGATATACCAAGAAAAATCGCCTAATACAGGGTTTTCAAAATCTTATTGGTAATTATTGGTCACACTGTGTCGAATTAAGAAGGAAAAAATAACCCTCGAATAATCGCCAAAAAGCCAGTCTATAGCCTTGCTAAATGGCCAAAAATATGGCAAAATCAGGGTTTCGAATAACTCCGTTTTTTCGTTAAAAATAAATACGTAACCCTAACAAATACCCCCTGCATATCCCCTAAAGAGAATAGAAAGAAACTATTGGTCAAACTGGGTCGAATTAGGAAAAAAACTACCCCCACAAATCGCCAACAATGCAAGTCTATAGCCTTGCTAAATGGCCAAAAATAGGTCAAAATCAGGGTTTTGAAAACTCCCTTTTTTCGTCGAAAATAAATGCCAAATCCTACAAAATAACCCCTAACATGCCTCTAGAGGGTATAGAAAGTAGTTTTTGGTCATATTGGGTGGAAATAAGAAGAAAAAATTACCCTCGAAAAATAACAAAAAAGGCAAGTCTATAGCCTTGCTAAATGGCCAAAAATAGGGCAAAATCAGGGGTTTTGAAAACTCCCTTTTTTCGTCAAAAATAGATACCTAACCTTACCAAATACCCCCTAAATTGCGTCTAGAAGGTAAAGAAAGTAATTATTGGTCATATTGGGTGGAAATAAGAAGAAAAAATTACCCTCGAAAAATAACAAAAAAGGCAAGTCTATAGCCTTGCTAAATGCACAAAAATAGGGAAAAATCAGGGGTTTTGAAAACTTCCTTCTTTCGTCGAAAATAAATACCAAATCCTACCAATTACCCCCTAAATTGCCACTAGAGGGTATAGAAAGTAATTATTGGTCATATTTGGTTGAATTAGGAAGAAAAAATTACCCTTGAAAATACATCAAAAAGGCAAGTCTATAGCCTTAGTAAATGGCCAAAAATAGGGCCAAATCAGGGGTTTTGAAAACTCCCTTTTTTCGTCAAAAATTAATACCTAACCCTACCAAATACCCCCTAATTTGCCTCTAGAGGGTATAGAATGTAATTGTTGGTCATATTGGGTTGAATTAGGAAGAAAATATTACTCTCGAAAAATCACCAAAAAGGCAAGTCTATAGCCTTGCTAAATGGCAAAAATAGGGCAAAATCAGGGGTTTTGAAAACTCCCTTTTTTCGTCAAAAATAAATACCTAACCCTACCAAATACCCCCTAAATTGCCTCTAGAGTGTATATAAAGTAATTATTGGTCATATTGGTTGGAATTAGGAAGAAAAAATTACCCTCGAAAAATCAACAAAAAGGCAAGTCTATAGCCTTGCTAAATGGCCAAAAACAGGACAAAATCAAGGGTTTTGAAAACTACCTTTTTTCGTCGAGAATAAATACCAAATCCTACCAAATACCCCCTAAATTGCCTCTAGAGGGTATAGAATGTAATTGTTGCTCATATTGGGTTGAAATAGGAAGAAAATATTACTCTCGAAAAATCACCAAAAAGGCAAGTCTATAGCCTTGCTAAATGGCAAAAAATTGGGCAAAATCAGAGGTTTTGAAAACTTCCTTTTTCGTCGAAAATAAATACTTAACCCTACCAAATACCCCCTAATTTGCCTCTACAGGGTATAGAAAGTAATTATTCGTCATATTAGGTGGAATTAGGAAGAAAAATTACCCTCGAAAAATCCCAAAAAAGGCAAGTCTATAGCCTTGCTAAATGCACAAAAATAGGGCAAAGTCAGGGGTTTTGAAAACTCCCTTTTTTCGTCAAAAATAAATACCTATCCCTACCAAATACCCCCTAAATTGCCTCTAGAGGGTATAGAAAGTAGTTTTTGGTCATATTGGGTGGAATTAGGAAGATAAAATTTCCCTTGAAAAATCACCAAAAAGGCAAGTCTATAGCCTTGTAGGCAGGGAATTTTCCACTACAATCTAAGGATCTGGGTAACCAAAAATTTTAATGCTTAAAATGAAAGTACATATATATGGGATCAAAATTCCGAGTTGGGACATTTTTGGAAATCGGTTGTTGTCACGTGGCAGTGACGTAATTGACCGAGCAACAAGTCACGGTCAGAAAAAAGTCAACTTTTTCGAAATTTAAATCCAACTGCATTTTTGGATAGCTCTTTCAAAGTTATTTCGACTTTATAAAAGAACTATAGCCCTAAAATGTATGGTTCAAAAGTTATAGGCGTTTAAAGTTGCATTTAATCAGGGGGTAACGTCATATACTTTTACTAGTATGTTTGTCTGTTTCAAGAAAATGAACAAAACTGAGCGTAAAATAAATACCAAGTGTGATTTCTGCTTCTATTACAGCTATTTTATAGCACATTTTGTGCTACAAATCGAGGGCTTTAGATGAATTATTGAGCATTTTGGTCATTCAATGTTACCCCCGATGCTTTAAATTCTGAATTTCCTTGTTAGTTTAAAGCTATTTAATTTGCAGAATATACAGGAAATGTCCGATTTTCATTCTCTAGCAGGTTTGGCCATTCACTGAGTTGCAAGAATCACATGGGCCCTACCTGCAGGTAGCACTAAGATCCGTAACAGAAACGAAACACATAAAAACATACCTCAGCAAGAGTCCTTCCTCGCTAGACATAAAGTCAAATACTTCCCATTCACTTTCGTCACTTGAGTTGTCCTTTACCGCACAGTCATTCATAAAAGACTCTCTATCCCTTTCTTCTCCGCTGCATCGGATATCGTTTGCTTGTTCGGCGGCAGATCGTCCAACTAAGCCTGTTCTTTTTCTTCCCCTCTGTTTTTGAACCTGTTTTCGAGCCTTTTTTCTTGGGGGCGCTGTCCTGAATCACAACTGCCATAATCACCCAAGCATTCATCTCTTGCTTTCCTCCCACGAGTGCTTTTAACTGATTGCGAAAATTGATTCACATCTCCATCCCCAATCTTCCATCCACACTCCTCCAAGTCCAGATGATTAATGATCCTCTGCCTGCAATGATACCATACATAAGCCTGACAATGAGCTCGTTTGATAACTTGGACAACAGAATCGGGATCTGGGGGCAAAGACATCGACGACTTGTTTTTCAAGCTTTTCTATAAGCGAATTATTGTTTCTACGTAATCTTCATTATCACTGAACGCACAAACTCTCTGACGTTGTTAATACCATCTTCAGTCAGCTTTCTGTCCTGCCCGAGTGATTCAAGCAAACCCAGCTTCGTTTTGTCTGCAAGAACCTTTCTGAAGATACAAAGTTTACCAGTTCGATAGAAGTACGATGTCGTATCGCAGCCTGTAATTGCGTGGAAAGCGGGGCACAACGACCAAATATCTGATCCAAAGAAATCACAGATGACACCAATGTCTGCATATGTCTTAGCATCATACTTCAGATACCATTTATGTCTAACATGGTATTGAGAATATGCCCACACCAACAGCACCAACACATCGGTTTTTCGAAACATTTTTTGTCGTGGAACAGGGGCGGACTGGCAGGGATGCTAGGTTGCGATCGCAACCCGGGCCCTCTTGCTACCGGGCCCTTAATTGATAAATTACAACAAATTAACTTTTCATCATTCATACGAATCATTAATGCTAGAGATTACAATTAATAGAAATCAAGATGAGATTTTGAACGCAAATATTTTGCATCAGCCTTTTGGGGGCCTATTGTTGGTTTGCAGCTTTACGGCTTCGACCCCTATCCAGCGTTGCAGCTTAAATTAAGTAGGGGGTCAGCTGTTTATGACCATGACACAGAGATTTTGCAACTCAGATCGGGAAATGTAATATCTATAGAGGTTTTTATAATTGCAAGAACCAGCGAAAACATCATCGGGCATACTTAAAAGCCTTTTTGTCTGGCATGAACGTCAGAAACAGGCCAAAAACACTTAGACTAAAGCGGAACTTCTACCCAGATGCGGATCGAAATGCACCAATCAGAAAGAAGAGCTAAATTGGCATTGCGAACTCTTTTTGCCTACACAGAACCGGCTTTTTGGTTTTGATTTTGACAGATTCCAAAGCGCTGAGATGAAACGAGGATCTAGCCCTGCCAATTATTCGAAAATAATCTTCGTTGTAATTTTCTGCACACTCTGGGTGATCAAATAAATGTTGTCCTATGGCAGAATGATGTTTAAGGGTGGATTGTTGCCTAGAGTTGAAAGAAATTTTTATGTATTGCATGTTTTTTACGTGGAGGTAGCAACGAGTCTCAATAACAGGCAGTAAATAGATTCTAGAAATCATGGGAGATAAGGTTGATCCTTTTGGATTGGCAGAAATTCATTTAAGTGCGACGAAAATTGTAGTCTAGCGGTCTCAAAATGCTCAAAATGGTCATTGGGGCGTTTTTAAGTTACAATTTTTCCTAATTTTCTGGCGGAGCATGCCCCTGGGCCCCTAAATGAAGTTTCCCCTTCGGCGCACATTGCTACACAAACGTGTCCGATTTTCACTTGCGCCCCTCCACTGGTGCTAGCGACCCTACAGTTGATAAAAGCCCCAATGTATTCTGGTACTGTATTGCAAAAAAGTTGTGTTACATCGAAAGTAATGATTATGCTAACTTAGAAGGTCGACACTGCTGGCTACGATATCTCGGTTTGGGACGGGTTGTCGCAAATGAATTTCTCACGATGACGATAATGCATCCTTATGGATTTTTTTGAGGGAAGAGCCAGCAGCAGTCAACGGATATGAGAAATAAGCTGCTGTAGGTACGGGCCCTTTTACTGGAAGTAGCAACCCTTGATATTCGTTGCCAGTCCGCCTCTGTCGTGGAAATAATGTTTCGAAAAATGTTTCGAAAAACCAGTTGAAAAAGGATCTACCCCATATCCACGCAGCTTATTATAAAGAATCTTTATGCTTTTAAGTGGTCTTCATATGCAACACTTTGTGATGCGATCATTGTTGCGAAGACACCGATGTGTTGGTGCTGTTGGCGTGGGCATATTCTCAATACCATAATCATCTTGACTTGGAGGAATGTGGATGGAAGATTGGGGATGGAGATGTGAACCCTGTTTGGCTCGTAGGCAATCAATTTCCGCAATCGGTTAAAAGCACTCGTGGGAGGAAAGCAAGAGATGAATGCTCGGGTGATTATGACAGTTGTGATTCAGAACAGCGCCCCCCCCCCAAGAAAAAAGGCTCGAAAACAGGTTCAAAAACGGAGGGGAAGAAAAAGAACAGGCCTAGTTGGACGATTTGCCGCCGAACAAGCAAACGATATCCGATGAAGCAGAGGACAGCGCGATGGCAGAAACGCTGATTATCAACAGCGGAGAAGAAGGGGATAGAGAGTCTGATATGAATGACTGTGCGGTAAAGGACAACTCAAGTGACGAAAGTGAATGGGAAGTATTTGACTTTATGTCTAGCGAGAAAGGACTCTTGCTGAGGTATGTTTTATGTATTTCGTTTCTGTTACGGATCTTAGGTCTACCTGTAGGTAGGGCCCATGTGATTCTTGCAACTCAGTGAATGGCCAAACCTGCTAGAGAATGAAAATCGTACATTTCCTGTATATTCTGCAAATTAAATAGCTTTAAACTAACAAGGAAATTCAGAATTCAAAACATCGGGGGTAACATCGAATGACCAAAATGCTCAATAATTCATCTAAAGCCCTCGATTTGTAGCACAAAATGTGCTATAAAATAGCTGTAATAGAAGCAGAAATCACACTTGGTATTTATCTTACGCTCAGTTTTGTTCATTTTCTTGAAACAGACAAACATACTAGCAAAAGTATATGACGTTACCCCCTGATTAGCTGCAACTTTAAACGCCTATAACGTTTGAACCATACATTTTAGGGCTATAGTTCTTTTATAAAGTCGAAATAACTTTGAAAGAGCTATCCAAAATGTAGTTGGATTTAAATTTCGAAAAAGTTGACTTTTTCTGACCGTAACTTGTTGCTCGGTCAATTACGTCACTGCCACGTGACAACAACCGATTTCAAAATGTCCCAACTCGGAATTTTGATCCCATATATATGTACTTTCATTCTAAGCATTAAAATTTTTGGTTACCCAGATCCTTAGATTGTAGTGGAAAATTCCTGCCTAGAAAAATAACCAAAAAGGCAAGTCTATAGCCTTGCTAAATGCACAAAAATAGGGAAAAATCGGGGGTTTTGAAAACTTCCTTCTTTCGTCGAAAATAAATACCAAATCCTACCAGTTATCCCCTAAATTGCCACTAGAGGGTATAGAAAGTAATTATTGGTCATATTTGGCTGAATTAGGAAGAAAAAATTACCCTTGAAAATACATCAAAAAGGCAAGTCTATAGCCTTAGTAAATGGCCAAAAATAGGGCAAAATCAGGGGTTTTGAAAACTCCTTTTTTCGTCAAAAATAAATACCTAACCCTACCAAATACCCCCTAATTTGCCTCTAGAGGGTATAGAAAGTAATTATTCGTCATATTTGGTTGAATTAGGAGAAAAATTACCCTCGAAAAATCGTAAAAAAGGCAAGTCTATAGCCTTGCTAAATGGCCAAAAATAGGGCAAAATCAGGGGTTTCGAAAACTCCCTTTTTTCGTCAAAAATAAATACCAAACCCTACCAAATACCTCCTAAATTGCCTGTAGATGGTATAGAATGTAGTTTTTAATCATATTGGGTGGAATTCGAAAGATAGAATTTCCCTCGAAAAATCACCAAAAAGGCAAGTCTATAGCCTTGCTAAATGGCCAAAAATAGGGCAAAAGCAGGGGTGTTGAAAACTCCTTTTTTCGTCAAAAATAGATACCTAACCCTAATACCCCCTACCAAATACCCCCTAAATTGCCTCTAGAGTGTATGTAAAGTAATTATTGGTCATATTGGTTGGTATTAGGAAGAAAAAATTACCCTCGAAAAATCACCAAAAAGGCAAGTCTATAGCCTTGCTAAATGGCCAAAAATAGGGCAAAAGCAATGGTTTTGAAAACTCCTTTTTTCGTCAAAAATAGATACCCAACCCTAATACCCCCTACCAAATACCCTCTAAATTGCCTCTAGAGTGTATATAAAGTAATTATTGGTCATACTGGTTGGAATTAGGAAGAAAAAATTACCCTCGAAAAATCACCAAAAAGGCAAATCTATAGCCTTGCTAAATGGCCAAAAACAGGACAAAATCAAGGGTTTTGAAAACTTCCTTTTTTCGTCGAAAATAAATACCAAATCCTACCAAATACCCCCTAAATTGCCTCTAGAGGGTATAGAATGTAATTGTTGGTCATATTGGGTTGAATTAGGATGAAAATATTACTCTCGAAAAATCACCAAAAAGGCAAGTCTATAGCCTTGCTAAATGGCAAAAATAGGGCAAAGCCAGGGGTTTTGAAAACTTCCTTTTTTCGTCGAAAATAAATACCAAATCCTACCAAATACCCCCTAAATTGCCTCTAGAGGGTATAGAAAGTAATTATTGGTCATATTGGGTTGAATTAGGAAGAAAATATTACCCTCGAATAATCACCAAAAAGGCAAGTCTATAGCCTTGCTAAAAGGCCAAAAATAAGGCAAAATCAGGGGTTTTTAAAACTCCCTTTTTTCGTCAAAAATAGATACCTAACCCTACCAAATACCCCCTGAATTGCCTGTAGAGGGTAAAGAAAGTAATTTTGGTCATATTGGGTGGAATTAGGGAGAAAAAATTACCCTCGAAAAATCGCCAAAAAGCAAGTCTATAGCCTTGGTAAATGGCCAAAAATAGGGCAAAATCAGGGGTTTTGAAAACTCCCTTTTTTCGCCAAATATAAATACCAAATCCTACCAAATACCCCCTGAATTGCCTGTAGAGGGTTTAGAAAGTAATATTTGGTCATACTAGGTGGAATTAGGAAGAAAAATTACCCTCGAAAAATCCCAAAAAGGCAAGTCTATAGCCTTGCTAAATGCACAAAAATAGGGCAAAGTCAGGGATTTTGAAAACTCCCTTTTTTCGTCAAAAATAAATACCTATCCCTACCAAATACCTCCTAAATTGCCTGTAGACGGTATAGAATGTAGTTTTTAATCATATTGGGTGGAATTAGAAAGATAGAATTTCCCTCGAAAAATCACCAAAAAGGCAAGTCTATAGCCTTGCTAAATGGCCAAAAATAGGGCAAAAGCAGGGGTGTTGAAAACTCCTTTTTTCGTCAAAAATAGATACCTAACCCTAATACCCCTACCAAATACCCCCTAAATTGCCTCTAGAGTGTATATAAAGTAATTATTGGTCATATTGGTTGGTATTAGGAAGAAAAAATTACCCTCGAAAAATCACCAAAAGGCAAGTCTATAGCCTTGCTAAATGGCCAAAAATAGGGCAAAAGCAGGGTTTTATAAAGTCCTTTTTCGTCAAAAAGATACCCATAAAACCCCTACCAAATACCCTCTAAATAGCCTCTAGAGTGTATATAAAGTCATTTTCTATCATATTGGTTGGAATTAAGGAGAAAAATTTCCCTCGAAAAATCGTCAAAAGGCAAATCTATAGCCTTGCTAAATGGCCAAAATCGGACAAAACCAAGGGTTTTATAAAGTCCTTTTTCGTTCAAAATACTTATAAAACCTTACCAAATACCCTCTGAATTGCCTCTAGGGGGTATATAAAGTCATTTTCTATCATATTGGGTCCAATTAAGGAGAAAATATTTCCAGCGAAAAATCGTCAAAAGGCAAGTCTATAGCCTTGCAAAATGGCAAAAATCGGGCAAAACCAGGGTTTTGATAAAGTCATTTTTCGTTCGAAAATACTTATAAAACCTTACCTAGACTCCCTGAATTGCCTCTAGAGGGCAATAAAGTCATTTTCTATCATATTGGGTCGAATTAGGAGAAAATATTACCCTCGAATAATCGTCAAAAGGCAAGTCTATAGCCTTGCAAAATGACCAAAAATCGGCCAAAATCAGGGGTTTTATAAAGTCCTTTTTCCTTCAAAATACTTATAAAACCTTACCTAGACCCCTGAATAGACTCTAGGGGGTAAATAAAGTCATTTTCTATCATATTAAATCGATTTAGGGAGAAAAAAGTTACCTCCAAAAATCGCCAAAAAGGCAAGTCTATAGCCTTGCAAAATGACCAAAAATCGGCCAAAATCAGGGGTTTTATAAAGTCCTTTTTTCCTTCAAAAATACTTATAAAACCTTACCTAGACCCCCTGAATAGCCTCTAGAGGGTTTAGAAAGTCATTTTCTATCACATTAGGTCGAATTAGGAAGAAAAATTTCCCTCGAAAAATCGTCAAAAGGCAAGTCTATAGCCTTGCAAAATGGCCAAAAATCGGCCAAAATCAGGGTTTTGATAAAGTCCTTTTTCGTCGAAAATACTTATGAAACCTTACCAAGACCCCTAAATAGCCTCTAGAGGGTAAATAAAGTCATTTTCTATCATATTGGGTCGAATTAAGGAGAAAATATTTCTCTCGAAAAATCGTCAAAAGGCAAGTCTATAGCCTTGCAAAATGGCCAAAAATCGGCCAAAACCAGGGTTTTATAAAGTCAATTTTTCGTCAAAAATACTTATAAAACCTTACCAAGACCCCTGAATAGCCTCTAGGGGCATATAAAGTCATTTTCTATCATATTGGGTGGAATTAAGGAGAAAAATTTCCTTCAAAAATCGTCAAAAGGCAAGTCTATAGCCTTGCAAAATGGCCAAAAATCGGCCAAAACCAGGGGTTTTATAAAGTCCTTTTTCTTCAAAATACTTATGAAACCTTACGTAGACCCCTGAATAGCCTCTAGGGTGTAAATAAAGTCATTTTCTATCACATTGGATCCAATTAAGAAGAAAAATTTCCCTCAAAATATCGTCAAAAAGGCAAGTCTATAGCCTTGCAAAATGGCAAAAAATCGGCCAAAACCAGGGGTTTTATAAAGTCAATTTTTCTTTCAAAAATACTTATAAAACCTTACCTAGACCCCCCTGAATAGCCTCTAGGGGGTAAATAAAGTCATTTTCAATCATATTAAATGGAATTAAGGAGAAAATATTTCCCTCGAAAAATCGTCAAAAAGGCAAGTCTATAGCCTTGCAAAATGGCAAAAAATCGGCCAAAACCAGGGGTTTTATAAAGTCCTTTTTTCCTTTAAAAATACTTATGAAACCTTACGTAGACCCCCTGAATAGCCTCTAGGGGTAAATAAAGTCATTTTCAATCATATTAAATCGAATTAAGGAGAAAATATTTCCCTCAAAATATCGTCAAAAAGGCAAGTCTATAGCCTTGCAAAATGGCAAAAAATCGGCCACAACCAGGGGTTTTATAAAGTCATTTTTTTCTTCAAAAATACTTATAAAACCTTAACTAGACCCCCTGAATAGCGTCTAGGGTTTAATAAAGTCATTTTCTATCACATTTTATCGAATTAAGGAGAAAAAATTTCCCTCAAAATATCGTCAAAAAGGCATGTCTATAGCCTTGCAAAATGGCAAAAAATCGCCCAAAACCAGGGGTTTTATAAAGTCATTTTTCTCTTCAAAAATACTTATAAAACCTTAACTAGACCCCTTGAATAGCGTCTAGGGTTTAATAAAGTCATTTTCTATCATATTAAATCCAATTAAGGAGAAAAAAATTTCCAGCAAAAAATCGTCAAAAAGGCAAGTCTATAGCCTTGCAAAATGGCAAAAAATCGGCCAAAACCAGGGGTTTTATAAAGTCATTTTTTCCTTCAAAAATACTTATAAAACCTTAACTAGACCCCTTGAATAGCGTCTAGGGTTTAATAAAGTCATTTTCTATCATATTAAATCCAATTAAGGAGAAAAAAATTTCCATCGAAAAATCGTCAAAAAGGCAAGTCTATAGCCTTGCAAAATGGCAAAAAATCGGCCAAAACCAGGGGTTTTATAAAGTCCTTTTTTCCTTCAAAAATACTTATAAAACCTTACCTAGACCCCTGAATAGCGTCTAGGGGTAAATAAAGTCATTCTCCATCATATTAAATCCATTTAAGGAGAAAAAAATTCCCCTCCGAAAATCGTCAAAAAGGCAAGTCTATAGCCTAGCAAAATGGCAAAAATCGGCCAAAACCAGGGTTTTATAAAGTCCTTTTTCCTCAAAATACTTATAAAACCTTACCTAGACCCCTGAATAGCCTCTAGGGTATAATAAAGTCATTTTCTATCATATTAAATCCAATTAAGGAGAAAAATTTCCCTCGAAAAATCCCAAAAAGGCAAGTCTATAGCCTTGCAAAATGGCAAAAATCGGCCAAAACCAGGGATTTTGATAAAGTCCTTTTTCCTCAAAAATAAATATGAAACCTTACCAAGACCCCTGAATAGCCTCTAGGGGGCAATAAAGTCATTTTCTATCATATTAAATCGAATTAAGGAGAAAAAATTTCCTTGAAAAATCGTCAAAAGGCAAGTCTATAGCCTTGCAAAATGGCCAAAAATCGGCCAAAACCAGGGGTTTTATAAAGTCCTTTTTCGTTCAAAAATACTTATAAAACCTTACGCCCTAGACCCCTGAATAGCCTCTAGGGTATATAAAGTCATTTTCTATCATATTAAATCCAATTAAGGAGAAAAAATTTCCCTCGAAAAATCGTCAAAAGGCAAGTCTATAGCCTTGCTAAATGGCCAAAATCGGCCAAAATCAGGGGTTTTATAAAGTCCTTTTTCCTTCAAAATACTTATGAAACCTTACCAAGACCCCTGAATAGCCTCTAGAGGGTAAATAAAGTCATTTTCTTTCATATTAAATCCAATTAAGGAGAAAAAATTTCCCTCAAAATTACGTCAAAAGGCAAGTCTATAGCCTTGCAAAATGGCCAAAAATCGGCCAAAACCAGGGGTTTTATAAAGTCCTTTTTCCTTCAAAATACTTATAAAACCTTACCTAGACCCCCTGAATAGCCTCTAGGGGGTAATAAAGTCATTTTCTATCATATTAAATCCAATTAAGGAGAAAAATTTCCCTCAAAAATCGTCAAAAGGCAAGTCTATAGCCTTGCAAAATGGCCAAAAATCGGCCAAAACCAGGGGTTTTATAAAGTCCTTTTTTTGTCAAAATACTTATAAAACCTTACCTAGACCCCCTGAATAGCCTCTAGGGGTAAATAAAGTCATTTTCTATCATATTAAATCGAATTAAGGAGAAAAAATTTCCCTCGAAAAATCGTCAAAAAGGCAAGTCTATAGCCTTGCAAAATGGCAAAAAATCGGCCAAAATCAGGGGTTTTATAAAGTCCTTTTTTCCTTCAAAAATACTTATAAAACCTTACCTAGACCCCCCTAAATAGCCTCTATGGGTAAATGAAGTCATTTTCTATCATATTAAATCGAATTAAGGAGAATAAATTTACCTCTAAAAATCGTCAAAAAGGCAAGTCTATAGCCTTGCAAAACGGCAAAAAATCGGCCAAAACAAGGGGTTTTATAAAGTCCTTTTTCCCTTCAAAAATACTTATGAAACCTTACGTAGACCCCCTGAATAGCCTCTAGGGTGTAATAAAGTCATTTTCAATCATATTAAATCCAATTAGGAAGAAAAAATTTCCCTCGAAAAATCGTCAAAAAGGCAAGTCTATAGCCTTGCAAAATGGCAAAAAATCGGCCAAAACCAGGGGTTTTATAAAGTCAATTTTTCTTCAAAAATACTTATAAAACCTTACCTAGACCCCTGAATAGCCACTAGGGGTATATAAAGTCATTTTCTATCATATTAAATCGTCAATTAAGGAGAAAAAAATTTCCATCGAAAAATCGTCAAAAAGGCAAGTCTATAGCCTTGCCAAATGGGAAAAAATCGGCCAAAACCAGGGGTTTTATAAAGTCCTTTTTTCCTTTAAAAATACTTATGAAATCTTACGTAGACCCCCTGAATAGCCTCTAGGGGTAAATAAAGTCATTTTCTATCATATTAAATCCAATTAAGGAGAAAAAATTTCCCTCAAAAAATCGTCAAAAAGGCAAGTCTATAGCCTTGCAAAATGGCAAAAAATCGGCCAAAACCAGGGTTTTATAAAGTCCTTTTTCCTTCAAAAATACTTATAAAACCTTACCTAGACCCCTGAATAGCCTCTAGGGGGTAAATAAAGTCATTCTCCATCATATTAAATCCAATTAAGGAGAAAAAATTTCCCTCCAAAAATCGTCAAAAAGGCAAGTCTATAGCCTTGCAAAATGGCAAAAAATCGGCCAAAATCAGGGGTTTTATAAAGTCCTTTTTTCCTTCAAAAATACTTATAAAACCTTACCTAGACCCCTTGAATAGCGTCTAGGGGTAAATAAAGCCATACTCTATCATATTAAATCGAATTAAGGAGGAGAAATTTCCCTCAAAAAATCGTCAAAAAGGCAAGTGTATAGCCTTGCCAAATGGCCAAAATCGGCCAAAATTAGGGTGTTATATAAAGTCCTTTTTTTCTTCAAAAATACTTATAAAACGTTACCTAGCCCCCCTGAATAGCCTCTAGGGGGTAAATAAAGTCATTTTCAATCATATTAAATCGAATTAAGGAGAAAATATTTCCCTCGAAAAATCGTCAAAAAGGCAAGTCTATAGCCTTGCAAAATGGCAAAAAATCGGCCAAAACCAGGGGTTTTATAAAGTCCTTTTTCCTTTAAAAATACTTATAAAACCTTACCTAGACCCCCTGAATAGCCTCTAGGGGTTAATAAAGTCATTTTCAATCATATTAAATCGAATTAAGGAGAAAATATTTCCCTCGAAAAATCGTCAAAAAGGCAAGTCTATAGCCTTGCAAAATGGCAAAAAATTGGCCAAAATCAGGGGTTTTATAAAGTCCTTTTTTCCTTTAAAAATACTTATGAAACCTTACGTAGACCCCCTGAATAGCCTCTAGGGGTAAATAAAGTCATTTTCTATCACATTTTATCGAATTAAGGAGAAAAAATTTCCCTCAAAATATCGTCAAAAAGGCAAGTCTATAGCCTTGCAAAATGGCAAAAAATCGGCCAAAACCAGGGGTTTTATAAAGTCATTTTTCCTTCAAAAATACTTATGAAACCTTACCTAGACCCCTGAATAGCGTCTAGGGTTTAATAAAGTCATTTTCTATCATATTAAATCCAATTAAGGAGAAAAAAATTTCTATCGAAAAATCGTCAAAAAGGCAAGTCTATAGCCTTGCAAAATGGCAAAAAATCGGCCAAAATCAGGGGTTTTATAAAGTCATTTTTTCCTTCAAAAATACTTATAAAACCTTAACTAGACCCCTTGAATAGCGTCTAGGGTTTAATAAAGTCATTTTCTATCATATTAAATCCAATTAAGGAGAAAAAAAAGGCAAGTCTATAGCCTTGCAAAATGGCAAAAAATCGGCCAAAATCAGGGGTTTTATAAAGTCATTTTTTCCTTCAAAAATACTTATAAAACCTTACCTAGACCCCCCTAAATAGCCTCTAGTGGGTAAATAAAGTCATTTTCTATCTTATTAAATGGAATTAAGGAGAAAAAATTTACCTCCAAAAATCGTCAAAAAGTCAAGTCTATAGCCTTGCCAAATGGCCAAAAATCGGTCAAAATTAGGGTGTTATATAAAGTCCTTTTTTTCTTCAAAAATACTTATAAAACGTTACCTAGACCCCCCTGAATAGCCTCTAGGGGGTAAATAAAGTCATTTTCAATCATATTAAATCGAATTAAGGAGAAAAATTTCCCTCGAAAAATCGTCAAAAAGGCAAGTCTATAGCCTTGCAAAATGGCAAAAAATCGGCCAAAACCAGGGGTTTTATAAAGTCCTTTTTTCCTTTAAAAATACTTATGAAACCTTACGTAGACCCCCTGAATAGCCTCTAGGGGTAAATAAAGTCATTTTCTATCACATTTTATCGAATTAAGGAGAAAAATTTCCCTCAAAATATCGTCAAAAAGGCAAGTCTATAGCCTTGCAAAATGGCAAAAAATCGGCCAAAATCAGGGGTTTTATAAAGTCCTTTTTCCTTCAAAAATACTTATAAAACCTTACCTAGACCCCCTGAATAGCCTCTAGGGGTAAATAAAGTCATTTTCTATCATATTAAATCGAATTAAGGAGGAAAAATTTCCCTCGAAAAATCGTCAAAAAGGCAAGTCTATAGCCTTGCCAAATGGCCAAAAATCGGCCAAAATCAGGGGTTTTATAAAGTCCTTTTTCGTCAAAAATACTTACCTAACCTACCAAGACCCCTAAATAGCCTCTAGGGGTAAATAAAGTCATTTTCAATCATATTAAATCGAATTAAGGAGAAAAAATTTCCCTCGAAAAATCGTCAAAAAGGCAAGTCTATAGCCTTGCAAAATGGCCAAAAATCGGCCAAAACCAGGGGTTTTATAAAGTCCTTTTTCCCTTCAAAAATACTTATGAAACCTTACGTAGACCCCCTGAATAGCCTCTAGGGGTAAATAAAGTCATTTTCTATCACATTTTATCGAATTAAGGAGAAAAAATTTCCCTCAAAATATCGTCAAAAAGGCAAGTCTATAGCCTTGCAAAATGGCAAAAAATCGGCCAAAATCAGGGTTTTATAAAGTCCTTTTTCCTCAAAAATACTTACCTAACCTTACCTAGACCCCTAAATAGCCTCTAGGGGTAAATAAAGTAATTATCTATCATATTAAATCGAATTAAGGAGGAAAAGTTTCCCTCAAAAATCGCCAAAGAGGCAAGTCTATAGCCTTGCCAATTATCCAAAAATCGTCCAAAATCAGGGCTTTGAAAAGTCCTTTTTTCCTTCAAAAATACTTATGAAACCCTACCAAGCCCCCTGAATAGCCTCTAGGGGTAAATAAAGTCATTTTCTATCATATTAAATCGAATTAAGGAGAAAAATTTCCCTCAAAAATCGTCAAAAGGCAAGTCTATAGCCTTGCCAAATGGCCAAAAATCGGCCAAAATCAGGGGTTTTATAAAGTCCTTTTTTCTTTCAAAAATACTTATGAAACCTTACCAAGACCCCCCTGAATAGCCTCTACGGGGTAAATAAAGTCATTTTCTATCATATTATCGAATTAAGGAGAAAAATTTCCCTCAAAAATCGCAAAAAGGCAAGTCTATAGCCTTGCAAAATGGCAAAAATCGGCCAAAACCAGGGGTTTTATAAAGTCATTTTTTCCTTCAAAAATACTTATAAAACCTTATCTAGAGCCCCCTAAATAGCCTCTATTGGTTAAATAAAGTCATTTTCTATAATATTAAATTGAATTAAGGGGAAAAAATTTCCCTCGAAAAATCGTCAAAAAGGCAAGTCTATAGCCTTGCCAAATGGCCAAAAATCGGCCAAAATCAGGGGTTTTATAAAGTCCTTTTTCCTTTCAAAATACTTATAAAACCTTACCTAGAGCTCCCTGAATAGCCTATACGGGGTAAATAAAGTCATTTTCTATCATATTAAATCGAATTAAGGAGAAAAATTTTCCCTCGGAAAATCGCCAAAAAGGCAAGTCTATAGCCTTGCCAAATGGCCAAAAATCGGCCAAAATCAGGGGTTTTATAAAGTCCTTTTTTCCTTCAAAAATGCTTATGAAACCTTACCAAGACCCCCCTGAATTGCCTCTAGGGGGTAAATAAAGTTATTTTCTATCATATTTGGTTGAATTAGGAAGAAAAATTTCCCTCGAAAATACACAAAAGGAAAGTCTATAGCCTTGCCAAATGACCAAAAATCAGCCAAAATGAGGGGTTTTAAAGTCTTTTTTTCCTTCAAAAATACTTATAAAACCTTACCTAGACCCCTGAAAAGACTCTAGGGGTAAATAAAATCGATTTCTATCATATTAAATCGAATTAGGGAGAAAAAATTTACCTCCAAAAATCGCCAAAAAGGCAAGTCTATAGCCTAGCAAAATGGCCAAAAATCGGCCAAAATTAAGGGTTTTTTAAAGTCCTTTTTCCTTCAAAAACACTTATAAAACCTTACCTAGACCCCCTGAATAGCCTCTAGGGGGTAAAAAAATTAATTTTCTATCATATTAAATCGAATTAAGGAGAAGAAATTTCCCTTGGAAAATCGTCAAAAAGACAAGTCTATAGCCTTGCAAAATGACCAAAAATCAGCCAAAATTAGGGGTTTTATACTGTCCTTTTTCCTTCCAAAATACATATGAAACTTTACCTAGAACCCCTGAATAGCGTCTAGGGTGTAAATAAAGTAATTTTCTATCATATTAAATTGAATTAAGGAGAAAATTATAGCCTTGCCAAATGGCCAAAAATCGGCCAAAATCAGGGGTTTTAAAACTCCTTTTTCTTCAAAAATAGATACTAAACCTTACCAGATACCCCTGAATTGCCTCTAGAGGGTAAATAAAGTCGATTTTCTATCATATTAAATCGAATTAGGAGAAAAAATTACCCTCGAAAAATCGCCAAAAGGCAAGTCTATAGCCTTGCAAAATGGCCAAAAATCGGCAAAATCAGGGGTTTTATAAAGTCCTATAGCCTCACCTCGAAAAATAACCAACAAGGCAAGTCTATAGCCTTGCTAAATGTCCAAAAATAGGGCAAAATCAGGGGTTTTGAAAACTTCCTTTTTTCGTCGAAAATAAATACCAAATCCTACCAAATACCCCTTAAAATGCCTCTAGAGGGTATAGAAAGTAATTTTCTATCATATTGGGTTGAATTAGGAAGAAAATTTACCTCGAAAATCAAAAGTCAAGTCTATAGCCTTGCTAAATTCCTAAATTAAATAATAACTTTATGTTTGCAATTTAATTGCAATTTTATCACATATCCGAACTGATGAGATTACATGAGAAACGCGCACGCGCCTGGCAGGCCATTCTTGAACATGTGTGACTGTCTCAATAAAGACAAGTCATGCTCAAGTACAACTCCGCATACGTTGAAACAACCGTATCTGAGCAATGAACCAGTATCTTTCCCATGAAATGGTCAAAGACTGATACACCAAGGGTGGGTATAACGAAGAAACTAAGTCTTATCGGTGGGCATGTAATCTCATCAGTTCGGATATGTGATAAAATTGCAATTAAATTGCAAACATAAAGTTATTATTTAATTTAGGAATTTTATCACATATCCTTCCTGATGAGATCACATGAGACTTCAAAGCATTGAGACAGGAACACATCAGAAAATAACGGAGTGCCCTGAAAATGCAACAATGTGTCCAATCAACACAGAATAAATAGTTGTCATCTAACTATTTCAAAATCACAGCTGTACTGTGAGAATTACACTGTAAGACATGGTTACCTCAATGATAAGGTCAATGGATGTGCAATTTATAAACACGTTGTGCATTTAAAAATGCAGAAAAGGTATCTTACTGATAAAGTAAAATACGTATGTTCCTGTAAAAAACAGAAGCTGGTGTTAGGAGATCCTCAATATCCCAACATTTTGTGATAGAACAGGCCTTAGCCTTCGTACTGCGGTCAAAAAAGTCCGCGACTTTGAAAATTAACAAATAAGCAACTAAGTGTAAACCGTAGAATAACTGAGTTGCAATTGAACTAAAGCACTACCGACATATAGGGGAAAATACATGCAAGAAATGTTGCATGCCTCTAGCATCAGACAGATGCTGTAAACGCAAAGTGTACCCAGATGAATGTTAGCCAGACAGACTCTCTTCCATGATGTTGTGAGTCTTACAATAGAAAATTGACGAACATCAATGTGCAGCAACTAATACAAGGATAGCATCCTAAAAAACATACGTTGTCTTGCGCACTGTAACTCCAATGTTGTAAAATATTAAGTACCAAACTACAGGACATTGGAACAGGAGAATAATCTCCGAGCTGGATCTGACTAATACGCAGATAAAAGGCTATATAAATGATATAGAGCCTCATGCTAATATCTAGCTACTTGCTGTACTCAAAACAACAAAGTGATAAACAGGAATACCTTGATGAAAGGCAGTTATAATGGCAACAAGATTGTCACTCTCCTCTGCAGATTCTCCATTGCTATTTGTGATCTCATTCTCCAAAAAGCACAGGTGTAACCAAAAAGGTTGAGTCTGGAACTCCTTTAAAAACTCAAGGAAATAGTATTTGATTACACAAACAATACAATTAGATTTTCGAAGAAGGATGAGCATCCTTGTTGTTGAAACAGCAGAACTGCTTTCAGCTCCTTGTAGCTTAAAACTTCCTTTCCTTTCTAAAGGCATGATAATACAAGGAAAGTACTGAAGAAAGATATATTTCATTGTGTCAAACTCCTACAACGTCATGTAAATTACTACTGAGGAGAGTAAAAAACATGGAAAGCTAGCTAATTAGCTTGGGTTCCTGAACATCTGAAAGAACAGCAAGCAATGCATATTGCTTAAAAGCTAGCTACAATCTAATGAATACACAAATCAATAATATTTGTGAAGTCTTAATGACACTTTTTCATTAAGACTATGTTGACATAGCTTATGTTAGCTACTCTATTTGATCATCAAATTCATACTCAGAAGGTATGGTATTCCAGTGTATTCCTTCTTCTTCTTGGAATAGCAGAAGTAGTAGAAAGCCAAATGCTTAGGCTTGAGCACGTTTCACAAAATGTGCACGAGTTATGAGATGATTAAACAACATGTTCCATTTGAATCATCTGCCATCAAACCTAATATTCTAGGTGAAATTAAAATTTGTAAAAAACAAACCATATTCTATGTTTGATCCAAACATCTTCAAATTTTGATAATGATTCATGCAATAGCTGAGCTATAAAATGAACTAGAATCATTAAAACGAACACATCTGAAATGATGTTCCCTTTGAGTTTCAATTTCAATATGAAAACGAACAATATTCCATTTCGAGTTTCAGGTGATTAAATGAAAACATGAGCTCTGGAGAACCAAGAGCTCTAAAGTGTCCCAGACAAGGGAGCACCCCAACAAAGTTTGAAACATCATGAAAACTGTTTCTGTCTTGCAAATAAGTTGTATGTACCCATACTACAAAAAACACTGCAAGAAATAATCATCCATATAATACTGGACTGAAAAAATGATCTGCTATAAAAAAGGGGGAGAACTGCAGACTTTAATAAGATAGAGCATTTGCTAATGTGACTTTCCAGACAAGCTCACAAGCAAATAAATCTACATATTTTCCCATACAAGAGAAAAAATAGTTTTAACACCATCCCAGTGAATTTGCACAGAGCCTAATGCATAAGATGCATGGCTTTTAAGTCTATTGAATAACTGTTCAATGTATATATAAAATCTGAACCACTGTAAGATTTGAATATCAGGAATCATTGGAATCATAAACATGGGTCTATTAGATCTTGTCAGTTATAGTTGTTAATTGTGATATCACAATGTTATCTCATATCAACATTATGACAGAGATGATCAACTCTGATTCCACGATCCTCAATACAGGATCATTTGTTCTTCAATGCATTTGCCTGAAGTAAATATAAGCTTTCTCAAAAGCTATTGAAAAAGCAAACCTGCATATGCAAGTAAGTACAAGCTTTCTCAAAAAATATTGAAAAAGCAAACCTGTGTCTAGCTTCTCATTCTGTTTCAAGAGAAAAGCCCCAATGCTCACATTACTTTAAACAAGGAATATGCATGCATGTTGCATATCCAAAATTCTTCTCTTCTTAGATTGTATAAAGCAGAATTCTGCAAAAATAATTTGTCAATTGAAGACTTGAAAGACAATCAATAGTGTTGTATTTCTTTCTTGCATAGGACTAACAAATGGCGCTACATTGACACGCAACTAAGTGAAACCGTGAGCGCAAAACATGATTCCATGTTGTCCTTGCTAGGCTGTTAGGTTTTCATATGCTGGCTTTTTCAGCTCGACTGGCCAACATGCATAAGTTTCTTTTCTTGAACTCCGGAATGTTGATATCATTTACATTAGGCCAACTGAACTTGTCTGCTGCTGCCTTTGTAATCAAAATTGACTTCTGATTGGGAAGGATTTCCAGAAAAAACTTTCTTTTCTTGATACATGTCCACTTGAGACTCTTTCCAATTGTTCCTTAAATTCCAGGACTATGGCAGGGTATGTTCTAACTTTTACAACAAAGCCCATGCCATTCACAAAACCTCATTTTGAAAAAACAAACAGAGGTTGTCGGAGAGATAAAATTCAATAAACTCTCTAAAAATCCATTAAGCCGTTAGGGCTTATGAGGCACTTTAGCTGATTGTCTGAGAGATAAAATTCAATAAACTCTCTAAAAATCCATTTAGCCGTTAGGGCTTATGAGGCACTTTAGCCTGATGACTTTCTTCATTCATTATTAGGCTATTCATCATCAAATAACATGATGAGAAAACAGGGGACATCTGCCAAGCAGGTCCTGAAGAAAGGTGATTCTTACCTGTACAAGTCATTACTTGTTTGTTGTAAGGCCACCCATCATCATGTAAAATGATATGGGAACAAACCAGGCATAACCTGTTTACACAGGTACCATAAGATAATTCATAATGGCAGCCTGAATGAGACATCTTCTCTCTGGCTTGTAAACAATGCAACGTACCTTGAAAGCTTTCATTGGCTCCAATGTTTCATTGTCTTCAGAGGACATCTGACTCGCAAATTCCAAGGACAGGCAATATTCAATTTGTCTATAACAAATTATCGCTGGATCTTAAAGCATTTCTCATCTCCAGATGAAACATCACTAGCAGGTTGCATCAAATACGATATTCACTTTCTCCATAGGAAAGCTATCGTTGGCTCCAAGCCAATCCAGTGGACACGTGACTAAATCACTGGTCCAAAGCAGAGTAATACAAGGCCATTTCGGCTACTCTGAAGGCCAACTACCTTCCTCCACAACCAAGAAGTTGGGAGAGCGATGAATACTACCAAGTATCATTAGTAGTTGCCTCTTGATCACTACCATCATCAACAACATGGCTTTGGGAGGAAGATGAACACCACAAATTATTAGTGTCATCCCTAGTGATATCTTTGTCTTTATCATCACCAAAGTTGATACAGCTTCGACTTCACCAATTTTCTGAAAAAACAAATTGGAAAAGAAAAAAGCAACTATGTTTTTCTCCACGTGAAGCTATCCTAGGCCCATTCTTGGGCCAGGAAACATAAATCAACAGAAAATAAACTGCAGAAAACAAACAAAAACGATACTTGCTGTTTAAAAGCAATAAACAACTTATCTTTCAGCTTTGGAATAAAAAACCATCAATTTGCAACGATGCAAAAGATATTCATAGATTAAATTCCCTTGAAGGCCCGCCATCATGACCTACTCGTCAAAAACGCAGCACATAATGGCCTGCCAGGCGCGTGCGCGTTTCTCATGTGATCTCATCAGGAAGGATATGTGATAAAATCAGGGGTTTTGAAAACTTCCTTTTTCTTCAGGCAAGTCTATAGCCTTGCTAAATGGCCAAAAATCGGCGAAAATCAGGGGTTTTGAAAACTCCCTCTTTTCGTCAAAAATAATTACTAAATCCTACCAGATACCCCTGAATTGCCTCTAGAGGGTAAATAAAGTGTTGTTCTATCAAAATAGCTCGAATTAGGGAGAAAATATTTTCCCAAAAAAATCACAAAAAGAGCAAGCCCATAGCCTTGCCAAATGGGCAAAAATCGGCTAAAATAAGAGGTTTTCAAAACTCCCTTTTTTCGTCAAAAATAAATACCAAATCCTACCAGAAACCCCTGAATTGCCTCTAGAGGGTAAATTAAGTAATTTTCTATCAAATTTTGTTGAATTAGGAAGAAAAATTTCCCTTGAAAATACACCAAAAGGCAAGTCTATAGCCTTGCCAAATGGCCAAAAATCGGCGAAAATCAGGAGTTTTGAAAACTCCTTTTTCGTCAAAAATAGATACCTAATCCTACCAGATACCCCTGAATTGCCTCTAGAGGGTAAATAAAGTAATTTTCTATCAAATTAGGTGGAATTTGGAAGAAAAATTTCCCTCGAAAAATCCCAAAAAGGCAAGTCTATAGCCTTGCCAAATGGCCAAAAATCGGCCAAAATCAGAGGTTTTGAAAACTCCTTTTTCGTCGAAAATAAATACCAAATCCTACCAGATACCCCTGAATTGCCTCTAGAGGGTAAATTAAGTAATTTCTATCAAATTGGGTTGAATTAGGAAGAAAATATTTCCCTCGAAAAATCACCAAAAGGCAAGTCTATAGCCTTGCCAAATGGCCAAAAATCGGCCAAAATCAGGGTTTTGAAAACTCCTTTTTCTTCAAAATAAATACCAAATCCTACCAGATACCCCTAAATTGCCTCTAGAGGGTAAATAAAGTATTTTTCTATCAAATTTGGTCGAATTTGGAAGAAAAATTTCCCTTGAAAATACACCAAAAGGCAAGTCTATAGCCTTGCCAAATGGCCAAAAATCGGCCAAAATCAGGAGTTTTGAAAACTCCTTTTTCGTCAAAATAAATACTAAATCCTACCAGATACCCCTGATTTGCCTCTAGAGGGTAAATAAAGTAATTTTCTATCAAATTAGGTGGAATTTGGAAGAAAAATTTCCCTCGAAAAATCGTAAAAAGGCAAGTCTATAGCCTTGCCAAATGGCCAAAAATCGGCCAAAATCAGGGGTTTTGAAAACTCCTTTTTCTTCGAAAATAAATACCAAATCCTACCAGATACCCCTGAATTGCCTCTAGAGGGTAAATAAAGTAATTTCTATCAAATTGGGTTGAATTTGGAAGAAAATATTTCCCTCGAGAAATCACCAAAAGGCAAGTCTATAGCCTTGCCAAATGGCCAAAATTAGGCCAAAATCAGGGTTTTGAAAACTCCTTTTTTCGTCAAAAATAAATACCTAATCCTACCAGATACCCCTGAATTGCCTCTAGAGGGTAAATAAAGTGTCTTTCTATCAAATTGCGTGGAATTTGGGAGAAAAATTACCCTCGAAAAATCGCCAAAAGGCAAGTCTATAGCCTTGCCAAATGGCCAAAAATCGGCCAAAATCAGGGGTTTTGAAAACTCCTTCTTTCTTCAAAAATAATTACCCTACCAGATACCCCTAAATTGCCTCTAGAGGGTAAATAAAGTGTTTTTCTATCAAACTGGATCGAATTTGGAAGAAAAATTTCCCTCGAAAAATCCCCAAAAGGCAAGTCTATAGCCTTGCCAAATGGCCAAAATTAGGCCAAAATCAGGGGTTTTGAAAACTCCTTTTTCTTCAAAAATAAATACCTAATGCTACCAAATACCCCTAATCTGCCTCTAGGGTGTAAATAAAGTAATTTTCTATCAAATTGCGTCGAATTTGGGAGAAAAATTTCCCTCGAAAAATCGCCAAAAGGCAAGTCTATAGCCTTGCCAAATGGCCAAAATTCTGCCAAAATCAGGGTTTTGAAAACTCCTTTTTCTTCAAAAATAAATACTAAATGCTACCACATACCCCTGAATTGCCTCTAGGGGTAAATAAAGTGTTTTTCTATCAAACTGGATCGAATTTGGAAGAAAAATTTCCCTCGAAAATCCCCAAAAGGCAAGTCTATAGCCTTGCCAAATGGCCAAAAATAGGCCAAAATCAGGGTTTTGAAAACTCCTTTTTCTTCAAAAATAAATACCTAATCCTACCAAATGCCCCTGAATTGCCTCTAGAGGGTAAATAAAGTGTTAATTGGTCAAACTGGATCGAATTTGGAAGAAAAATTTCCCTCGAAAAATCCCCAAAAGGCAAGTCTATAGCCTTGCCAAATGGCCAAAAATCGGCCAAAATCAGGGTTTTGAAAACTCCTTTTTCTTCAAAAATATTACCAAACCCTACCAAATACCCCTTGAATTGCCTCTAGAGGGTGTAGAAAGTAACTATTGGTCACACTGGGTCGAATTAGGAAGAAAAAATTTCCCTAGAAAAATCGCATAAAAGCAAATCTATAGCCTTGCTAAATGGTCAAAAATGGGGCAAATCCTGGTTTTTGAAAACTCCCTTTTTTGTCAAAAATAAATACCGAACCCTACCAGATACCCCCTGAATTGTCTCTAGAGGGTATAGAAAGTAATTATTGGTCATATTGGGTCGAATTAGGAAGACAAATTTACCCTCAAAATATCGCAATAAGCAATTCTATAGCCTTGCAATATCGACAAAGAATAGGCAAAATCAGAGGTTTTGAAAACTCCCTTTCTTCTTCAAAAATATATGCCAAAACCTATCAACTTCTCCCTGAATCTCCTTTAGGGGGTATATGAAGGGTTTATGGCTAAGATTTGGTTGAATTAGGAAGAAAAAATTACCTTCAAAAAATCACCGAAAAGGCAAGTGTATAGCCCTACCCAAAGGCCAAAAATAGGCCAAAATCAGAAACTCGCAGTTTCATTCAAAAATAGTTAGCCAAACCTACCTTATCCCCTCTGAATAGCATCTAGGGAGTAAATAAAAGGCTATACTATCAAATTGTATTACATTTAAATAATTGTATATTATTATGGCGTAAGGAGGGGGGCTTTTGGGGGGTATCAAAACCCGAAAACCCGGAAGAAAATTGGGACAAACCCGAAAACCGGGATGACCTTAGTTTCGACAACTGTTTTTAGAAGTTTACCCATTGGCGCCCTTTTTCAGGTTGAAAACCCGAAAACCTGCACATTTTTACTACAATACCCGAAACCCGGACTAGAAAAATGGCAAAACCCGTTGCCCGTTAAATAAACTTGACACGATTTTTTAAGAAAACCCGAAAACCCGAGGCCGAAATCGGCCAAACCCGCAACCCGTGAAATCCCAAAGCCCCCCACCGTAAGATTTATTGCATTAGGTTCGGTAGATAAGGAGCATGACGTTAAACCGCGAAAATTATTTTGGGAAATACATCTTCCCAATCAATTGAAAGAGCAAAAGCCAGACAAGTGTCATACAATAGTAGTGTAGAATAGATAAACAAAGCAAAGAGGAAAAATGAGTTTGATTCATATCATAATAATAAATTCGAAAGTCTACACAATTTTTTAAGTCAAATTCAGCTATTTCTAGATGTTGTATAGTTTTAGATAAAATCAACAGTATACGTTAGAAATTTTTACGCCAATAAGTCCATATCTTACTTCTTTTGATGAATATATATATGTATAAAATACCATAAAAGGTGTACTAAGTCCTCGTGGGGTACTTCATTGTTCAAGAGACTAGACGTGCCGCCCAGTTTTTCCAAACCCACCCATGTCTACCGATGAATTCTGTTATTCGAAGTACCCATGTATAGAAAGAACAACGAATTTATCCGTTTGTACCAATACCTCAAATATTTGAACCCAATATAACGTCTGAGGCAACTCTGACTGCGGCAAAAAGGCATTTGTGCTTAAAACTAAAACGCACTTTTTATCAGGCTTTTCCAGACAATGCATGTCTAAAAGTTTTTATATATTTTATTACCCATGTGCAGAGATTCTTTACGGAAAACCCACCCATTTGTAGGGAATTTGGCGCTGGAAAAGTTACCCATTTGAATGGCACATCTAGTATAATGAACAATGGAAGTACCCCCGGGTACTAGGTCTCCCTAGCTCCTATCTGATTTTAGATGTCTTGAGGGGTGTCATTAGAAGAAGGGTCTAATAATAACTGGAGAATTTTCTGGTTTTCGCGTGTCTCTAACACGGAGAATTGAAGAAAACTAAGAAATTCTCAACCTCAAAACACACGAAAGTCGTATTTATTAGTTACACGTTTTTTTTAAAAGGAACACCTTTATAAGGAACTCGAGGCTGAAAATTCCCAAAAAATTAAGGAACTTAAAGGAACTGTCGAGGCTCGGATGAAAAACTAAGAAACTCTTTTTTAAAGAACAAGACGGTTTGTACGAAAAGGAACAGAAGTACTTCCCCAAAAGGCTCTATTTATACTTAAAGTAAGAAATGAAGAATAGTTTCTTTGAATTTCCTATAAAAATTAGTATTTATACATATCCCACGACAAGGAACAGTATAAGGAACTTTCAGCCTCATTTTGTTGAAAAATTAAGGAACTCCAGCCTCAACTCAGACAAAAGGTTCATTATAAAAAAAACGTGTATTAATGTCAGCAAGGACACATAAGTTTTGAATATCAATATCAAATTGCATTTTATTTTTCACTTCACATTTCATTTCGATTTAATGACAGAGATCATTTTATATAGATACAGAAGCTATAGAGTACCCAAGTCGTGAGCGTCGAAAATAATGCGTAAACGTGCAAAAGTCTGTTTCTATATCAAACATTGCCGGAGGTGTTGCCATCCAAAAAATGCATTTCAATAGGAAATCACTGTATTTTGCGCCTTGTTCAAAACCGAGGGGTGTATCATAAATCATAAATCTCGTACACCTTAAGGATAAATCTCCATAAATCTTATGAATCCTATAAATCCTAATAATTGAGAAATTCTAAAAATCTATTTTTGATGACGTCACACTCGGGTACTCCATTACGGCAAGACAAAAATTAATGTCAATTGTTGAAAGTCAACACAGTCATCAAAGCTATCGCACATCAAGTCTTGTTCAAGTTCAAGTCAAGTCCTGCAAAACTTTCAGTGTAGCTGAAAAGAAAATATAAAGTGTTAAGCGAATTGTAAGACAAATTCAGAGAGTTCAGAGAATGAACTGCACAGACAAAAATACGCTTTTTTTAATACGCAACTTGACTTTTGTCCAGCCCTCAAAATTGCTTAAAATTTTAGACATTTCAGCCCTCAAAGTTGCTTAAAAGTTGCTTTACCTTTTTTACCTAACAACCACCCTTGACTTTGCGGGTCAAAATCGTCAACTGTCAGGCTTATAACACGACTTTTGGGAGACAGTAAGTGGAAAAACGCTAGCTAAAGAACTTCAACATGCAAAACAAACAATTTCCTAACAAGGTAACAACAACAAAGCTTATAAGCTTGATTGTTTGACTTCTTAGTTGCTTACAGAATCCAATTGAGCCCTCAAGTTGCTTAACGTTAGGGTTAGTTCAGCCCTAGTTGCTTATCGAGCGGTTGCTTATTAAAAAAATAAGTGTATAGCAAAACAAAGTATAAACGCTTTTTATAAGCTCAAAGTAACTGACTCTCTTAAGAAGAATAAGCCATAATCAAGGCTGCGAAGAAGAATCTAGTTACCACACCATGCAATGTCTGTGCAATATCGATTTGGATGTCAAGTACGGTGGTGGCACATCCGCCAGCGTACTTCAAGATGCCTCCCCACGACTGGTATGACCCTAACCATAGTCAATGCCCTAACGCATTGAACATCCACCACCGTACTACGCATCCACCACCCTACTGCAATTTTGTTGAAAGTATGTGGCACCAAAGGATAATGCTCAATTTCAGATGAGCACGAATACGTATTAAGACTAGGCCATATACGATTCGATACTCTTTCTTTCCATAGGGTCTAAAACTCACACAGGTGCTTATCAGTCATCTCAGTTTCGGTGGTCGTTTGATAAGTACCTGTGCCTCTTACTGAGTAAATCAGGTTCGATTCTTGATGAAATATGATATGAATACCTAATCCTGTTGCTTACTCATTGAATTTGAAAACTGCGAAGTTCATCTGTTTTAAGGAATTTGAATTTTTGAGGAAATTTCAAGGATTTTTCAGAATTTAGAGAAACTTGATAAAACTCTGTGAAAAAAGATTTATTAGGAATAATCAAATACCAACAAACAATAGCAGAAGACAAAATTTGATTACAAAGAGGGGAGACAGATTCCCAGTACGCTGGTGCAGGGCACCCAGTACACGGTACAACAAGCTAAAAACAGACCCAGTATGGTACAAACGCAATCTGTTACATGCTACACGACTTGAAAAATCGATGCCATAACATATGTGCATGCATCAAAAATAAAACACCGTATCGGCACGGAGGTACATTGCCACAAACAATGAGCCAGTGCATCTCGCAGTGCATTACAAAAAATGGATACACCGGCACATGGGTTATAACTTTCACCCCACTGAAAAACTTGTTTTGAGGCTTTCTCATAAATCCTCAGTCGCTGAAGCGCGATTTTCGCTATTTTTTCATAAAAAGACTAAGTCTACAGTAGTTAATCTAAGGAATTTTACGGAAATCTAAGGAATTTTTGTGGGGGATTACAAAGAATCTTACATGAATAAATATGAGAACACTCCGATTAACTTCTCAGTTTTCAAATTCAAGAGGAAGCAAAAGGATCAGGTATTCATATTAAATTTCATAAATAATTTTTCGATTTTTTTATAAAATTTTGTAAGTAAAAGATAATAGAAGTAGAGTAAAATACGGTAGATAAAGCAAGCATTGGCAAATGGCGTTTTAAAAATGCGGTTTTTCGTAAAACGGCGTTAATATGTACCATCCAGAACGATCCGGCAACAAAACATCGTAGTAAGGCGTCCATTGCTTGTTAGCCTCTTTATTTTGTTTATTTTTAGCATTGGCATCCAGTATGCACCATGTCGGTATTATTAGACACTGCACTGCGTTATTGCAAAAGAATAACTTGATTTAAGTACTGTTTATAAGAAGCTAGATAAGAAGCTCTCTGAAATGGCCAAAAATTAGAGAAACTCCATGGTGGAACTGGAAAATGATCCGAGAAAAATTTCACTTCAATTTGAAAAAATATTTTATGTGCTTCTTTCCGTGTTTCGTCAATCAGGTATTTTCATCGTTTATAATAAGGTACTTTTGTGACATGGACACTCGGACAAATTGAAAAGATTGTGATGAAGTTTTCGTTCGCACTTGATTTAAACAACTTTGCCCACCACAGACCTGAGCCGGCTAACCCTGTTTGCCTATTATTGGTCTCAAAAGGGGTCGAGCCGTTTTGCAAGCCATCGTAAGTTGCAAACTTGCCTTGAAACAATAAGAGTAACAATAGCTATTTGTATTTATATGGCCTCTAACAAACGCAGTATTTGGGCCCACTTCGAACAGGACGGAGAACGTAGACAGCGGGCAATAGTCTGTTGCTGGGCAGCACGCGCGAGATTCCAAAACGAATAGTTTATAAATTTACTTCAAATTCCCCTGAAAAAAGAAATGATTGGAGCAGTAGATAAATGTAATATGATATTGTGTTTTTCTTGAATTAGTGTTGGATTAACATAGTGGTTAACCGAGAGTTTTGTTACATTAGTTCGCGACGGCTATCTTTAAAACCCGGAATGAGGAATCGGAATCGGAATCGGAATCGGAACCGGAATCGGAATCGGAACCGGAATCGGAACCGGAACCGGAATCGGAATCGGAATGGCTATATTAAAACACGGAACGAGGAATCGGAGTGGGGACTGCAATCGGAATCGTCATCGATAAATGTAATTAATTTATTACGTTGATTTGTAGGCTTCCTGAAAGATCTTAAGTAGGGACAAATGACAAAGTTGAACCAGAAAATAGATTGTCAAGATGTTTGTGTACTAGAAATGGATTATTTTAATCACAGATTTTTAAAAAAATATCCGAAAGCAAAACATGTCTTCCCTCCTCAATCGACTCAACTCAATTTTAATTAGGAGCTTTTGAATTCTGATAAACGAAGGTAACAGAAATCAACGAAAGGAAACAGCATTGGCAATAGGAATTCAGAAAACAGATGCAAAATGTCCAGAAATGTATTAGAAACAAAACTTCTACAAAAAAAATTTTTTGAGAGAGGCGATGCATGCTGGAAATTCTCTCCCGAAGCATTCATTATGCAACAGCAATCAAACCAAAGACTTGTCCGCCCATCCATCAACAGTTTGTCACCATTGCAGCCATCTCTCTTTTCATTTGGTTTACATGGGGTAAACCCAGAGCAGCGTCCTTGTTATGTACCTACAACAAAGAATTTCACGCTGAAATGGGTGCATGGGACAACTGTTTCACGATGTTATGGTTGCGGAGGAGGAATCCCTAATCCGCCTTCTGGACCCCCACACGATCTTGTTCTTGTTTGCAAGGATGTACGTGAGTACAGAGACAGGATAA